>JZKD02S1738796.1:1073501-1085043 GCA_000966675.3 Picea glauca
ATTTCACCATTCACCATACAATATATATACAATGTTTTTAGGTATTCCGTAGATACCAAAACCCTAATCCCTTAATCCAGGATTAATTTACAAAACCGCTAAAAATAGCAAAAACTACTAGAGGGATCATCAAACGCAGTTGTCATATCTGACGCTCCCACACCAACACATGCAAATAATATAACACATACCCAACATTGTTCTGTTGCATTAACAACCTGCTCTAGCTCTGTTCCTCGGCGCCCGACCTCTGTGAACAACTGATAGGCCTTATCTTGAACAGGTTGGAGTCGTTGAGTTACTTCCATAACTTTGCTTTGAATCGCATGGATATGTTATTGGACGATGCGCTGCTCTTGAGACCGCTTCATTCTTTCTACAATGGACAGGGCCTTCAACTACGCCTGTAGTATCTTTGCATGCTGCTTTGCTTCCTGGAGCTGTGACTCCAATGCATGAAATTCCGGATTCTCATACGTTTGGGCACTGTGGTTACTTAGCTTCTTGCACTCCCCGACAAGAGCCTTCAATCTCTCAAATGTGCTCCTGGCGGTTGCTTCCCTTTGGTCTCTTACATCTTGAGGGGTCTTGGGTACTGCGCGTAGCTCCAAATCTGCTATGTGTTGTTGTAGCTGTTGGATCACTTCTTCAAGTTGCACTACTTGCTGTGGAATTCTCTCTTCGGCCTTTACTTCTACGACTGTCACAAAGTGAAGCTATCTGTTGACCATTTCTTTTACTTCGAGTTGCTCCATGAGCAACTGTTCCTTTTCTTTCTGCAGTTGGGTTTTTTCTTCGTCGAACATTTCCTGGAGAGCAAGCTTCTCCCGTTCTGTAGTACTGCATTGCTCTACAAGGACTCCTTGTACTTGTGTCAAAGCCTAGGTGGCTTGCGTTGTTTCTTCTTGCGCCTGTCGAAGGTGAGCTTCGACTGTATCAGCTATTCGGTGGAGTTGAGTTGGCTCATCTCCCAGTTCTGGTGTTCCTAATGGCAGAGGCGCAGTGGAGACTGCACGGTTGGACTGTAGTGCTTATTGTACTCCTTGGAGCTCAATCTCGATTCTATTGTACGCCGCTTCCTGCTTAGCCTCTTGTTTCTCTGCCATCTCCAACGAAACATCATTCAAGGCCGTTATAATGAAATCGAAGTCATCTGAGGTGAGGATAGTTTTCATTTTGGTCATAGAAGCTTTTGATTTCTTCCGGGAGGAAGGCTTCAGGGGGGAATGCTTCCTTTTCTTCGAGGGGTCCTTCTCATCTCTAGGCGGTGTAGCCTCGCCTTTCTTTAGTTCAACTTCTGCGCCATCTATCTCTCCGCCATCACCTCCTTGCTCTGGTGAGATGGAAGCAGTCTTCACGGATGCACTGTCTAAATCCTGAACCTCTTCAGTTTTCTTCGTCCTTCTAGGTTCGGGTGTATCCTGCGCAGTTTCTAGACTGTCTATATCGGATATCTCCGCAGGGTCTACTGGAATGAGGAGGTCCGCCGACCAGTCCTTGGTGATCTCCTCCAAGTCCTCCTTCATTACCTTGTAGTAGGACTGAAGTTGTTGCTTGTGCTCGTCAGTGCACGCTGTGATATAAATGAAATGGCGGTCCGCATTGAATTTCATCAAAGGCCGAAACCTGTGTAAAGTATTCGGAGTTATGCGAGGCGCAAACTGTATGGATACCTTCAACTGGTTATAGTATGCGTGAAATACAATATTGGACTACCACTGTTTATTCATGTCGCTTGAATACCATAGTGTATTGAACTTCACAACCAATGGTTCAAAGGGCTCGATGTCCATGAAGGTCGCACCTTCCGGCATCTCCCAGGCAATGAAAGCGATCAGGATCAATAGCCAACTGAAGTGAAATTCGTACCCTTGATCCTAGGCTTCTCTGTAGTCAAGTTCTAATTGGTTCACCAAGTACTTCTCCCAATTCATTTGTAGGCCCTCTGCGCACTTCCCTGTGAGGTCGACTACAAAACCAGTGACTTGGGTGGGTCGATTATTTCGTACTAACTTTCCTGTGATCAATTGACAGACGAGGCACACTGCGCCGCTCTAGATAGAAGCTACCTTGTAGCCTCACGTTCCCTTCTCGACATCGCCGTAATTGTCCTTGATCCTTTGTGCGAGAGCGCGGTCCATGGCTTTTCTAGGGTAGAAATCCTGTGGGTCGGATCCTTGCATACTAAGCCCGGTGATCCAATTTATCAATGTCAGATCCACTGTTATGCGACGGTTTAACCATAGATAACCTCCATGGTAACAAGACAACAACAATTTGACACATGCATTCACCTCCTGTTGTCGTCCAAAGTGCGAAATCTTCATAACGTTCAACAGGGTGGACTGCGCGAGGTTATGGGTCCATGACTGAGGGACGATCTTCAATTTTTTTCCCTTTGTTCTGGTTAGGTACTTATGTAGGGCGAGCATGTTGTAAAATTTCTGGTCGCCGAGGTTGAAGTCGCTAAACTTCAACGCTGCAATCTTATCTTGGTCTGCGTGAACTGCGCATATCCCCTTCAGGAGGTACGCGATGACCAAGGTGTACTCAAAATATCTAGGTACGTTGTCGCGGTTTACAACACCACTCAAAGGTGGTATATAGGTAGGTAAGATAGTCGGGATCAGTTTAGCATTCACTAAGGCATCCCTGTGCTTAGTTCACTTCTCATCGGACGGTTGGGACAGTCCTGCTCCGCGAGCAGTGGATGGTGACGCTTGAACTGTTCTCGTGGATGAAGCCTGGATACCTGCAGACATCGACATGACTCTCTCAGTCATCAAGTCAATCAAAACTTCTTCAACAACTTTATCTACAACGCTCAATTCATCCGACATACACACTCGAGGTTAACAATCGCGGGTTCGGAGAATAACTTAGACACAGTAGTGAGATAGAGAGCAAGAGCGCAACAATCACTGTATAAACTCGGCTTAGTCCGCGGGCTCAAATTCTCAATTAGCAAAAGTGTTCTCGGTGCATGGCGCGATGGGATAAATAGGTAACTCGACAATGGTTCGCTTGCAACGGGAATGAAGCCTCCATTAACCTTGTTCTGTCTGTTATGGCGCGGTCCAACGATCTGATGACAAACCATAATTGTCTTTCTGCCTGTTCAGAGCGTTGATCGAATGGTTATAATGTCCCCAACGGCTATATTGCTTCGCCATGGCAAAGTGCCATGTGTTGTTGTTCTGATATCCCGACGAAGCTCCAATTTTGTAATTTTTTTCGTCTGCGAAGTTCCCTCTGGAACCTTCTGCAACTTTTCGATCTTAGCTCTCTTCTTACTAGCCTTCTTTCCAACGAGCTTCATCTCGGTAGTCCTTTTCCCATTCAGATTTTTATCTTCTTTTGACATAGTCACTGCACGCTATTGAGATTCTTTCCTAGGACTCGGGGGTAATACCTCTTCTTTATCTGGGATAGGTACTTCAATCTTCTGTGGATCCTCTAGTATTCTTACAACTTCGACATCTGGATCTTTAGTGTGAAATAGCTTCGATCTGTTCTCCTGTTCTTCAATCAAGTGTGCGATCCTTTTGGTCATGAAATCTTTTAACTCTTGTTTCTTCTGCTCCAAAACTTCTTCTTCTTCCTTTCGTCTAGCTTGATTTCTATCAATCCAAGGTTTTCTTAATAACATGGTAAACGGGGCGTTGTCTTCAATAAATTTAATAATCTCAAAATCTTCTTCTGTCGAAGTTCCATTTGCACTCATAGGTATCTGAGCGAGCCTTCCACGTAAGTTTATCACCTTTCCTCTGAATAACCCTACTCCTCTTAATGAAGGAATCATAACAAGCCTCCCTATAGCTTCTCAAGTTCTCTTTGTCATGATATTCACCTGTGTCTCTTCATCCAGAACAGAGTCAATGTCGAAGTCTCCTATTCTTGCTTCAAGGCATTCTTTTTCTTTGAAGATCTCTGATAAGATGACATGTCGGTGGTCATTCAAGGTTTCCTTCATCTATAACAATACTTTCTCTAATTCTTTCTGGGATTCTGCTATAGTCTCTGGATCTACCTTAGGGTTTTCCTGATTCAGATTCATTCTTTCAACTTTAGCAATCATTCTAGGGCAATCCAACACTTCATGGTCTATATCTTTGCAACACATCAAGACAAGCACAAAGCGGAACAATACAATGTTTACGTGGTTCACCGCCACCTTGGGGCTACGTCCACCAACTCTTCTTCTTTATTGTCTTCGGTCAATTGGTTACAAGCACAGAGCCTCAAAACCCTACTTCACCTAGGACAGGAGATCTGCACACCTCGCTAGATCCTCCTTCCTTGCGTTACAACACAAAGCACTCACAACATGTTACAATACCTTGCACCTAGCTTTGCAAGTCTCTCACAGTATGCACAGAACATCTACACACCATACTTGCACGTAGCACTTAACTATCTTGCATACACCACATAGATGCACCACCACTTCTATCTAGACTAAACATCTATTTATATATTGCAAAATAGGCTTAAACATGGGTAAACCCATGGGCCGACATCTCAATCCCGTTACATAATCTCAAAAACTCAAAAATGACCCAAAAAGGGGCCAAGATCTCGTGATCTCTGCTTCGTCTTGCGCTCCTCCTTCGACAGGTTGTTGAAGTCCAAAATAGGTCAACATGACCAAGAATCTCACAAAACTTGGTCAAGGGCCAACACCTCCAAACAAGTTTCTACTAGATTGTCAAGAGTACTTATCAACTTTCATTTATACAATAAACGCTGACATCTCCAAAGTATATCTAGAAGTGCCAATCACAATTTACCATCATTTTTCCAGGCCTCATTTTGGTCCTTGGTCCTCGTGCACTTTATTATCTATGGGCGATATAATATCCAAACAAGGGCGTTGGCTAGTTGTTCTACGAAATGGTTTTTTTCACCAGAATCCGGTGATATAAATTTACAAGAATCACTATTTTTTGTTGTTCAAAGTCTATTTCTGAATGCAGAAATGGATTCAACATGCTAATAAACTCCCGGGGCACTCGAATTATACAGAAATAATCACTCAAATCTATAAATCCAACAATTTCTCGCCAGATTTTGGACAAATATCTCCCCAAAAAATTATCATTTCATAGAACCTTTAGCCTACTGCTCCAAACAAGTTTTCTCATATTATATCACTATCATGACTTTGAGTTCTATTCACTTGAGCTATTATGTTGGAAATTGACCCGTGTTCTATTCACTTGAGCAAGAAGTTAAGACCGCTCTTAAAACCTTCTGATATTTAGCAGTCGCCTGTCAGAAAAGGAAAAAATGGTAGTCAAGTCGAATGGATCGCAACTGCTCCTGGCTATAATGCTTATGTAATAGAAATCACGCTCGATCTGTATCTATGCGAATGGAGCCAAACCAATGAAGATATCTCATATATCACGCAGGAAATGTTCCAGGAATGCTGAATTTGGAGAGGGTTCCTCCGGTCTCAATGCGTCTTTCCTCCCGTGTTTCCAACTCTATGACTCGACGCAATGGAAAAACCCTCGATCCGGGTAAAACCCTTGACCCAGTGACCAAGGAGCCGTAAGGTTTGCAATCGTTCTTTGTCACGGAGTGGTAGAGTGATACCTCGTGCCCGATGTCACAACTCGCATAAACATTGCATACTTTGATAGCTGATAATTCTAGGGTTTCTGATCGAAAACTGATGAGGTCAGATCTCACACCAAACTATGCAGAAAGGAATCAACGAGCAAGCTGGAGAGACAGGTCTCAAAGAAGTGTTTTCTGCACCGGAGACAGACTTGCAGGCAGAATGAATCTCAACACACAAGAGCACATATTAGGGTGCGAATAATGCTGAGTATGGCATACTAATGGCAGGATAATAGCAGTTTTGTATGTGAAAGGAAATGGCCAAGGAAGATATTTGGACAGACTTGCATACTGGCAGGTAGACAAAGAAACGTCTATGCAGGTGGGAGTGAAACGCTCATGAATAAATGAGATATAAAATAAGCTACAATTATCAGCTCTGCACTCCCGTTGGACACATGAATTTGTTGATATTATGGTAGCTTCGGGAGGTATCAACCTCCATTGTGATCCTTTGACAAGATTAGAATATTCTGGAAGCAAGAAAAGAAGTGAATGTAATCCTAGAAGATATGTCGGCTAAGAGAGATAATCAATATGAATTAATTAGTACCCAGAATGAGAAGTCGGCCCAAGCAGCCTGCCAGAGCCAGTATAAGTACAAGGCGTCAGTGCTCACTTTACACACAACTCTCATAATTACAAAGAGACACTTGTGTGCACTGTAGTCTGGAAGTCTTGTGCACAAGTTCTGGAGAAGGTGTTGCCGCTAGTTCTGAAACCTATTGTTTCTATCTTTATGGGTTGGACTCTTTGATCAACTTTGGTTACTTCTTACTTGGTGCATTAGCCTTGCTTGGCTATTGGTTTGCTACTAGGATTCTTCTCTTTGTCAAGGTCAAGGTGCTCGGAGGGTGGCTTTGGCCTATGGTTGGGTGACAATGGTGATATTGTCTATGGTAAAATGAGCACATTCTAACAGGTTATGGGCCCACACCTCCTTCATTTAGTCTAATCGCTGGAAGGGAGCATAGCCATTAGGATACTAAGCTTGTTGAAGAATTGCTGCTAGGGTTTATTAGCAGGAGTAGTTACCAAGACACTGTCGCTAGGGCTACTAGCAGGTGCAGTTGCAGAAACCCTAAAACCCCGATCCAACACCTTGTGATGGAACATCTCGCTCAAGAAGAAGGTATTCAAGTGCGCCTTAGTCCAACACACCTCTTGGCACTCTCAGAAGGCAGAAACGTCAAAGTTGAAGTTTTGGATCAAAGCATGACCAGTCACCAGTCAACCGGAGTCATGAATGAAAAGACTAGTCATCTACACTATTCAACACTCATAAGAACGATTGAAGATGACATGTGGATAATTGATAGTGGAGCTTCTAGGCATATGACAGGAGATCAAGCCAGACTCTCAAATTTAAATGAGAAGAAGACATCGTAAGGTAGAGCTTGGAGACAAAATCACTTACCCAGTCAAAGGATTTGAACAAGCCTCCGTCAAGTTGAAAACATGTAACAATGTTCATTTAAGCAATGTCTTATATGTACCTGGTTTAGAAAAGAATCTTGTATCCATATCTTGCCTAGAAGACAAAGGAAACATAATAGCTTTTGTAGATGGAAAAGTATTATCTTGGCACAAAGACTCCAACATAGACAATGCTAGGGTTATTGGAACTCGTGAAGGAAATCTATATAGACTACTAGAACAAAATGAAGAAGCTCTTGTACATGATGAAGTCAATCCCAATGAACTTTGGCACAGAAGGTACGCTCATATCAACTATCAAGCATTACCTTTTCTCAAAAAGATGGTTGAAGGAATACTAGAATTATAGTCTACACATGAAGGAATTTGCAAAGGATGTGCTCTTGGAAAGAATATTAAGAAGTCATTCCCAAGCAACAATAATAGATCTAAGGAGATTCTAGATCTAATACATTCAGATGTTTGCGGTTCGATGCCAGTCAGATCTCTAGGAGGTTCGCATTACTACGTAATATTCATAGATGATTACTCAAGAAAAAATTGGTTATATCTCTTGAAGACAAAGGACGAAGTATTTAGCAAGTTTCAAGAATTCAAAGCAGAGATAAAGAACCTCACAAACAAGAAAATCAAGACCTTGAGAATAGATAATGTAGGAGAATACACATCAAAGGAATTCATTGCCTTTTGCAAATTGGCAGGGATTAGGAGGGAGTTGATTGTTCCTCATAATCCTCAACAAAATGGTGTAGCAGAAAGAAAGAACAGATCTATTGAATAAACCGTGAAGGAACTACTAAATGATCAAGGTTTATCTATGCTTTTATGGTGAGAAGCAACCATGACAACAATATATGTTCAGAACATAAGTCCTCATTGCATATTGAATGATATGACTCCAGAAGAAACCTTCTCAGGAAAGAAACCTAATGTGGAAAACCTAAGAATCTTTGGATGTCCTGTTTACTTTCACATTCCCAAGGACAAAAGGAATAAATTAGAACCCTCAGGAATGAATGGCATATTCGTGGGATATAGTGAATCATCCAAAGCTTATAGAATCTATATCTTGGAACAACATAAGATTGAAGTCAGCAGAGACGTGACCTTCAATGAAAATATGGCTTTCAAGAAATCCATAGAAGAAACTATAGAAGAAGAAGAGTATGAAGAGCCTATTGAATAAAGCACATGTCTTCCAGAAAACCAGAATGAAGAAAATGAACAACTTGATCATCCGATGCAACCATGTGAGACCATTGATTCAGACATTGTACCTAAGACCAAGAAATGACCAGCTTGGCTTGAAGGAACCCTACAAGAAGCAGAAATAATCAAGGCCACAAGTGGGACCTTCAGAAAAAGTAAGAAGCCCAAAAGATTCTCCAGCTATGCAGCATGTATGACAAAGCTTCTAGACGAAGAACCTACCACGTTTGAAGAGGTAGTTCAAAAGAAACAATGGAAAGAAGCCATGACAGAAGAACACCAGTCCATCATGAAAAATGATGTATGGGAAATTGTGCCTAGACCTAAAGAAAAATCAGTAGTAACTTCAAAATGGGTATATAAGATCAAACATGCAGCAGACGGAAGCGTGGATAAATATAAGGCAAGGATCGTAGCTAGAGGGTTCTCCCAGAAGGAGGGAGAAGACTATGACGAAATAGTTGCTCCGGTTGCCAGATATACTTCCATCAGAGCTATCATGTCTCTTGCCGCTTCCATGGGATGGAGTTTACATCAGATGGATGTAAAGACAACTTTTTTCAATGGAGCAATCGAAGAAGAAGTATACATTGAACAACCTCAAGGGTTTGAAGTACATTCCAGAGACATTCATGTTTGCATACTAAAGAAAGCTTTATATGGACTCAAGCAAGCTCCAAGAGCATGGTATGTCAAAATAGACAACGACCTAATGAGACTTGGTTTCTCCAAAAGTCATGCAGATCCAAATCTTTACTACAAAGTCGTGAACAATGCACCTGTGATTCTACTACTATATGTCGGCGTTCTATTCCTAACAGGTGAAGAGTCTCTCATCAGCTAGTGCAAAAATGAACTAGCTTCTGAGTTTGACATGAAAGATCTTAGTCTCATGCATTATTACTTGGGAATAGAAGTATGGCAGAAGCGTGGTGAAGTATTCCTTGGACAAGGAAAGTATGCAATAAAGATTCTTCAGAAGTTCGGAATGATGGATTGCAAATCTATGGACACTCCAATGACCACAGATATAAGAAAAGTAAGAGACTTAGACTCTGATCTAGTAGATCCATCACTATATCGACAATTGGCTAGGTCATTGATGTATTTAGCAAATACTCGACCAGACATTTGCTTTGTCATGAACACACTAAGCCAGTTTGTTATCCACAATTTTGGTTATCATGATGATGCAATGATGATGGAGAAATCAGGCTCTTCACTAGAACACTTTCCTGAGAAAAGTTACCTTTTGTCTGCTTCCAGAAATTATATTTTTAAGGGATGTTCGCAGGCTACCTATATATTTGCCTGCGAGAATGCATGATTCTCGCAGGCTGCATTAAGCTGGAGTGCGAGGGGTTCACACTGTACCTAACTATCATGGTGCAAACATCTTCTAAAGGAAGGAAAAAGATAAATTCTTGAATCTTCTAGAAGGGAATCTTCTAGAAGGGTGAGTTGGCTTTCGAATGGTTCTCTAAGTACTGGTTTTCCTGATATCTTGGGATCATTCCTACCCAAGTAACTAATCTATTCTCTCCTATATATTGAGGGGATTGTTCATGGAAAAGGTTAGAAGCAAACTAGCAAGAGATTGATTGAAGAATTAGTGCAAGATTGTATGAAAGATTGATGCTACAACAACTAGAGACACCAGCAAGGTTATCAAAAGTGGTTGATCTTTTTCATGCATGAGCAAGTGTGTGTGTCAGAGCTAGGAGCCATCGAAAGGAGATCTACAACATCAAGGCTCAGGTTGTAAGTCTTACTTTCTATCAATTTAATACAGTAATATGTCTCTTTCCCATAAAACCAATGTCACTTTATTACATAACTCCTTGATCATATGTATAGATTAGCTGTTGAATATATTGAATTGTCTTCACTTCGATTGGTTTGTACTGTTGTGGTCTTGACGGTGCGAGAGCCTTGGAGTGAAATTGGTACAACAGAGACCCAAGGAAGTGTTCATAAGATATGTACATGATCCTTGCTTCCTAGTTCATTCAATAGTATAAATCTAGGGAAATAGTATTATTCTGTCTTGCTTTGTTCTAGATCTAGGTGGATCTAGGGAGATTGGTTTGTGTCCGCACTTACGGATTAATCCCGAAACAAAATTGGCGACTCTGCTGGGGAACATGTCCCATTTTTTGGTGGTTTTTTGTATTTTCTGTGGCCATTTGCTCCGGTTCCATTTTTCTCTTGTCTTGTCAATCTCTGAGTCCTCAAGATATCCTGAGAGACCTCCTGGGTCTATAAGCCTTTGTCAATTTTGGTTTCATTTTCAAAAATTTTGTCATCTTCAGGACTTCTCGCACTGCGTTTAACTGCAGCCTGCGAGAACTGGTCAAGTTCGCACCCTGCACATAGGGTCCAGTGCGAACACCTCACACCTTGCTACAAGGTGGCCTACGAGAATCCTATCTTCTCGCACTGTGTTACACTGCTTGCCTGCGAGAAAGATTTTTGAAAATTTTGAATTTGAGTTTTGAATGCTCAGATCAGTTGATTCACCTCTGATAGGTTTATTGGATCATTGATTGATACAACTCTTGCTTTAGTTTGCATGCTTGAACTGTTTTAGGGTTTCAAGGTTTTTCTTGTCTTTTGTAGCTTGACTTTCATTTCTTAGCTCTTATTGGCAATTTCATTCTCTCTAACTTCTAGAGTTGAGTGTGTCTGATTGGCTGAGAACCAATGATTGGTTGAGAGTTAAGTGTTTGATTTTTCTCTTTTGCTTGTTGATTCGAAAGAACATTTTCATTTGCATTGAGAAGACTCATTGGTTTGCTTTTTGTTTTTACTTTCATTGAAAGAAGTGATTGGGTTGTTGTTGATTGATTCTTTATGATTTGGTTTTATGATTTCTCATTGATATAGTGAGAATTCTTTTTGAAAAGTGAATAATAATTTTTTCTTTCAAAAACTTTGTTTTTGCCTTTTAGAAATCATTGAAAAAACCAAATTTTTGAGTTTGTTGAAGTATTTGAAAGAGACATATAGAGATTTTTCATTAATATATGATTGTTTTCATCGACATCTGAAAGGAAATTGTGCATTGCATTGTAGTATTGAGTTGATTTGGAAAATTTTCTCTCTTTCCCATAAATAGGATTCATGGAATGAAATGAGTCATATTTTATTATCATCCTTGCATTATTTGGGTCAGAGTCACACAACATGAGTTTCACTTCCGTTACCTTTGAGTAAACAACAACTCTTAAAAACATTGCGTAATCTTAAAATTTATCTAGTAACTCTT
>JZKD02S1738796.1:1094698-1110109 GCA_000966675.3 Picea glauca
TTATATTGGCTTCGCTGATGGTGCTAGCCGTAGTACTCGGAACCTAGCTTCCGCTGCATGGACAATCTATGCCCCAACAAACGAGCTTATATCTTTACGAGGTGTATGTCTTGGCTGTGCAACCAACAATATCGCAGAGTATAGCGCCGTTATTGAATTATTGGTTGATGCTATCTCCCGAGGAATTCGTCATTTGGTTGTGCGAATTGACTCGCAGCTAGTAGTGCTACAGCTAAGTAATATCTATTCTATTCGAAGTCCTACTTTGCTAAGGGTATATTTGCGGATTCGCCTCTTGGAACGGTATTTTGATCACATTGAATATCARCATATTCCTAGACGTCTTAATACATTAACAGATGCTTTAGCTAATTATGTATTGGACAGGCATTTGAACCATTTATAAATCAAACACATTACAATTCACACAATGTAAAGTAAACCGGTAGAAGCCGTCTGTATATATATAATGATCAAAAGAGTTTGTTTTTACAAAATGTTTGTCCGAAGACCAAAATATCAAAAAATGAAGCTTATAGCTTCTACATGGTGACATCACGGATGACGTTCACGGTAACACACTACTGCCCTAGCCACTCTGCGGAGAAGTCGACCCATAGCTGCAGAAACTCCTACAGTGTGACGTTGATCACGTCGTGAAATTTCTTCCAGAGTCATATCTGGAATATCAGCTGTCAGGCCCTCTAAATTCTGCTCCACCGTCAGATAATCCTCGGCATATTGTGGTACTGCTACTGCTGCCTCTCCTCTTCGCTGGATAGGAGAAGAGCCGACAGGTGTATATGCTCCAACATCTGTGTTATTGACAATGTTTTGGGTTAGTCTTTGGATAATTTTATAAAACAAAAACATTTAAATATGATAAAAATTCAAAAACATTTTAAAAAGAGAAAATTTGTGTTTTTCTTACCGAGGTCTCCCCACTGAGCGTCCTCAGGTAGTGCCAGATCTGGATCTCCTCGGAAATCCAACCCAGCGTAGGCATAGTCGTCCACCATCAGTATCTGGTTTTGCAACCAGTCAAAGAATATATCGTTATATTTGACGATTGGTCCTGCCACATGTCTGGCCATGAACCTACACCATCGAAGCATCCTCGGATCTCTAGGACCAGGAAGGTCCCACTCAGCTTGTAGACAAAACACAGGGACCCTCTCTAGGAAGAATGACACTAACAAAGAACCATATCCAAACTGTTTCAGATCTCCCCGCCTGCACTTAGTCAATTGTTTCTTGATATTGCGCAATACTGCATCAACCCAGTTAAATACCCGGGGCTCAGTACACTCGATGGCGTACTGGAAATAGCTCTACAATGCCATATGGGGAGCGACACTTCCAGCCATCCGAGCAATCGTAAAGAGAATAGTGCGGAGAGTCAAGTTAGTTACTCCCCAAATTGCCACTTTCCCTTTCTTTCTTTCGGCCTCAGGTACGCAGTATTGGTTGCAATATTCACTCATTTTCAACCCGCCTGCTCTATTGCCGGTCAAACTGACATAGGACCCACGCCTGGATAATCCGATCAAGAAATATATGTCCTTGATGTCAATGGCTAGTGTATGAGCTCCCACAATGAAAACTTGTTGGTCCAGATCCTACATTCGAACTAGGTACTCCAATAAACGGACTTGGGCTCTCATGCCCGAGATACAGAAGTATTTTAAGAGACCACAGTCTCTTAAAGAAGCTATGGTTAAAGGGTGATTTTCAGCGTTGGCGTTATCCTTCTCGTGTTCTCGTTCTCGCCACTCGAGCACCATGTTTGTGGCTATTTACCTGCATAAGAAACATACAAACATGATTAATGATCTTATTCATGTAATAAATCTTTTCTATTAGTTAAACGTTTCAAAAAAATTTGGGTTCTGCGCTGCTCGCAGGTGACATACTATGTACAATGCGAACTTCTCGCAGGTGGCTTAAGGCCCACCTGCGAGAGTGAGTCATTCTCGCAGGTCTCGTATGGGCCACCTGCGAGAATGTCTCCACGCAAAAAGGGTTCAAAAAACTAACTTAAAACTGGACTTTTAACCAATAAAATCAAATTTTTAAACCATGAAAAGATCAGGAATGAAGAACTTACCAAGATGCTGCTGACGGCTCGTCAAATGATCACCCGTAGCTCCCAAAAATCGACACCGAATGCAGAGGGTAAAATGAGGGTTTTTGGAACTCAATGGTAAAAGTGTGAAATGATATGGTAAATTTGTTTATTCACTCATTTTAATTACTTTTTACTATATCAAATGTGGTTTTTTTTGTTTATTTATTATTTAAACCTAATCACTAATGTGAAAATGAGTGAAATGACTTGCAGGGGCGAAACATGGATGATTATGGACATAATTTTTTCTTGGTGTGGTGTGATTTTGATTGTTTGTTATGGTTTTTACTTAAAACCTCGAGCGCCTTTTGTCCGTTCTTGCGCTTGTGAAAAACATAAGAACGTGATTGAGGGTTGTTTTATCACTTTTTCGGGCTCGCTGTGGTTATACGAAAAATGAACCCCCCTGAAGTTCTCTTTAAGATCTTTTCAGACTCTCTAAACATGAAAAGATTGCCGAGCGACCTTGCTATTTTCACGCTTGCTAAAGTATTTGAAGTATGCGTCTTTCGAGCGATAGTTTAACCCTTTTTCGGTCTCGTTGGACTACTGTACGAAAAAGGAACTGAGAGAGTTCTGTTTTAAATGTTTTTCCAAACTCTATAATCTTGAAAAACCTTCGAGTTTGCTATCTCTGGACTCGTTAAACAAACATTGACAGACCTGTAATGGGACCGAACCACTCCTTCCTAGGGTTCGTTAAAAATACTCCGAGGGACTCGTCCGAAGGATGAGCTTATATCAACAAGCATATGTGATCCTCTTCAAGCTTGCATAAAAATAAAGAGGTACTTGCCAGAAATGGTGGGGGAAAATTTGGGAAAAGGATATGTTTCATCTTTGTATTGATTGGCAGTAAGTGTCGCTCTTGAACATGACACCCCCTATTCATCATTTGAAACCGATTTGGGAAATCCATTTGCCTCTCATTCGTTTTGATAACAAGGTCATTCCATGTGTCATATTTGAGTCAATGCTTCCAAATCATTAGTCGTGTCATTCATATGTTCAAGAGAAGTCCATCCGAAACCTATATTGAGTCAGCCATCTGCAGTTATCCATTCACTCCGTGTCGGCCTTCTCTGTGTCCAGTCCAATTTGCAAAATGCTCTGTTCCACCTTCAAACTCTATTACTCATTTCGTGTCATTGATGGAGGATACATCAATGCCCTCCTGTGACGAGTTTTGTTCCGTCGACTTCAGCACATTATCCGGAATCAAGACTTAGAAATTATTTAGTACCTTGGAGCTTGCATGCCTCAATGGCAAGTTTCCTCGCTTTCGACAGTGGGTTTACATCATTAACCCCTGATCGAGAGATTCCATCGGATGTTCGACATCAACTCATTTATTCACAGTCGATGGATTGTACTATAGTACCTTGGGAGTCATTGACATCACTGGTGATTTCCCTCGCACTTGTTAACGGTTACATCAATGACCGGTAATCAAGTGGTTTCTGCCATGTTCGACTTCAACACATGTAATCACATGGTTAGATTCGTACTTTGGGCGACGAGATTGAAGACCCTGGATATTCTCTTTGGGATCCAGGTTGTGATAGAGTATGTATAATTTGCGACACATAGATCCACTGTGTATGTTTCGTGGCTATGTCGTCTTGATTTAAATTTTTTCGCATAGATCCACAGTGTATTCAGGTGGCTATGCTATATTATGACGGCATGGATCCACAGTGTATGATTGGTGGCCATGACCTTTGATTATGATGTCCTCAGTCTATGATCTGAGTATGGGAATGCCTATCTCGGAATTGGTATACATGATATTCTGCCAATGCTTGGATGTTTGTAGGTTTCCGATTAGATGTGCTCTTGGTTCTTGACACACACATGCAGCTTACAAAGTCTATCGACTGTCACTGGTTCCAATATTAGACTTTGGGGGGCATTTTGTTATCCACAATTTTGGTTATCATGATGATGCAATGATGATGGGGAAATCAAGCTCTTCACTAGAACACTTTCCTGAGAAAAATTACCTTTTGTCTGCTTCCAGAAATTATATATTTAAGGGATGTTCGCAGGCTACCTATATATTTGCCTGCGAGAATGCATGATTCTCGCAGGCTGCATTATGCTGGAGTGCGAGGGGTTCACACTGTACCTAACTATTAGGGTGCGAACATCTTCTAAAGGAAGGAAAAAGATAAATTCTTGAATCTTCTAGAAGGGAATCTTCTAGAAGGGTGAGTTGGCTTTCGAATGGTTATCTAAGTACTGGTTTTCCTGCTATCTTGGGATCATTCCTATCCAAGTAACTAATCTATTCTCTCCTATATATTGAGGGGATTGTTCATGGAAAAGGTTAGAAGCAAACTAGCAAGAGATTGATTGGAGAATTAGTGTAAGATTGTATGAAAGATTGATGCTACAACAGCTAGAGACACCAGCAAGGTTATCAAAAGTGGTTGATCTTCTTCATGCATGAGCAAGTGTGTGTGTCAGAGCTAGGAGCCATCGAAAGGAGATCTACAACATCAAGGCTCAGGTTGTAAGTTTTACTTTCTATCAATTTAATACAGTAATATGTCTCTTTCCCATAAAGCCAATGTCACTTTATTACATAACTCCTTGATCATATGTATATATTAGCTGTTGAATATATTGAATTGTCTTCACTTTGATTGGTTTGTACTGTTGTGGTCTTGACAGTGCGAGAGCCTTGGAGCGAAATTGGTACAACAGAGACCCAAGGAAGCGTTCATAAGGTATGTACACGATCCTTGCTTCCTAGTTCATTCAATAGTATAAATCTAGGGAAAGAGTATTATTCTGTCTTGCTTTGTTCTAGATCCAGGTGGATCTAGGGAGATCGGTTTGTGTCCGCACTTACGGATTAATCCTGAAACACAGTTCCAGGTGGAACCTATACATGAGCATTGGACAGCTGCAAAGCATGTTTTAAGGTCTATCCGTGGGACACTAAACTATGGTTTAAGATATACAACATCCAGTGATATACAACTTCATTGATTCCCAGATTCAGATTGGGCAGGAAGTGTAGAAGACAGAAAGAGTACTTCAGGGATGTGTTTAATCTTGGGTTCCGTTATGATATCTTGTGGCAGTAGGAAATAGAAGTCTGTCGCACTCAGCACAACAGAATCAGAATATATCGCAGCATGTGAGGCATGTACAGAAGCAATATGGCTAAGAAAGTTGATTTCTGGATTATTTGATCAGGTTCCATATTTGACCATAATACACTGTGACAATCAGAGTTGTATAAGGCTATCAAAACACCCAGTGTTTCATGAACGGTCGAAACACATTGAGATCAAATACTACTTTATTCGAGATAAAGTCCAAGAAGGAGAAGTAAAGCTCCAATACATCTCCACAGATGATAAGGCAACATATATCCTAACAAAGCCCCTGTCCAGAGTAAAGTTTGCATATTTCCAAGACAAATTGGGGATCATGGAAATAACTCCTTTAGCTGAAAAGGAAGAAATAACTCTCCAGGTTGGGAGGGAGCACTGGCATATCATTGAATTGTTGACAACCATTTTCAAGGTTGAAAAATGGTCCAACTTGGGCAATTCCTTTCCAGTTCGGAAAGTGGCTTGAGATTTCTGACGGGCAGGCATTTTCCAGTTCGAAAAATGGTCCAGATCGAGCATTCATTTTCATAATGAAAATGGTTCGATGGATTGTTGATGTACCATAGACAATGATTTCCCATTGTGGTTAGCATGGGGAATGGTCTAGGACATTCTCTCTTCTTGATAGTCACTCTTAGCAGTGGTCAAGAAGACTGGTCTGCCTCGCCGGACATTCATTCTTTCGAAGCTCACAATTGTGAGCAGTTTCAAAGAATGGTCTATTTTGGAGGTTGGTGCAAGACAGTCATTTCCTTAGGAAATGGTCCGGACAGTCATTTTCTAGGGCAGATTCATTCTCTCCAAGTTTCACTTTGTTTAGTGTCGGAGGAATGGACCAGATAGGTGAATGGTCCAGGTTCAACAATCAAGGACATGGTTTCCCTAGGGCATACTCATTCTCTCTAGGTTGCACTTTGTTTAGTGTTGGAGGAATGACCCAGGATAGGGAATGGTCCAGGCTCGGAAATCAGGACAATTATTCTTCCTTGCCTGAGAAGAATAGTCCAGATAGCCCATCATTGATGTTATACTCTGAGGGTAGATTCTCTTCCAGAACTCACAGATGTGAGTGGAAGAATGACTCAGTTTATATCATAACATTGTTTCTGTGTAGGTGGATATCAGTTGATATAATGGAGAGTGCATGTCTCCAGACAGTAGAGATATGCTACTGTGGTGGATATGTTCCACTATTTGTGACTGTGTGTCACATATTGAGTAGTTGTATACTACTATGGATAAACACAGTTTTGTTCTGTCACTTGACATTGTACCGGTTATCATGGAGATTATCCAGTTAGATAATAATGACGGTGCTCGTGATGCTACCAGTTGAATGGTTTGTTTGTGCTCAAGACCATTATCAGTTATACCTCCCTAGCTAGGAGGGAATGTTGATATTATGTTAGCTTCGGGAGGTATCAACCTCCATTGTGACCCTTTGACAAGATTAGAATATTCTAGAAGCAAGAAAAGAAGTGAATGTAACCCTAGAAGAGATGTCGGCTAAGAGAGATAATTAATATGAATTAATTAGTACMCAGAATGAGAAGTCGACCCAGGCAGCCTGCCAGAGCCAGTATAAATACAGGGCGCCAGTCCTCACTTTACACACAACTCTCAGAATCACAGAGAGACACTTGTGCGCACTGCAGTCTAGAAGTCTTGTGCGCAAGTTTTGGAGAAAGTGTTGCCGCCATTTCTAAAACCTATTGTTTCTATCTTTCTGGGTTGGACTCTATGATCAACTTTGGTTATTTCTTGCTTGGTGCATTAGCCTTGCTTGGCTATTGGTTTGCTACCGGGATTCTTCTCTTTGTCAAGGTCAAGGTGCTTGGAGAGTGGCTTCGGCCTATGGTTGGGTGACAATAGTGATATTGTCTATGGTAAAACGAACACATTCTAACAGAATTAGGATAAGCGTGAGTTACTATATTCATTTTAGATATAAATATATGTAGGTGGCTTTTGGATTCATCTTCCAAGAAGTGTCTTGGACTCCCAATGACTATTACTATCACTTGCTGTTCCATATGAGCGTCAAGTGAGTAACCCTAACAATATACGATATAAAATCAGTGTGGCACAAGTTACTAATGAATTGACCCTATTGGCCTTGATTACAAGAAACAAAGACTTATTTGAGCATTTTTTGATTGTCAATTTCATGACATGATATCACTATGTTCGAGGTTGTAATTTTATATCATGGTGGTTGCATAAAATGTGTGTTGAACTCTAATAAATGAAGAATGTTTCATAGTAGTAGTTGTCTGAATCCAATCTTGGTGTAGTGATGACGACTTTCACAAGTAAGAATTCGTTGCTATAGAGAAGATTCATAACACAACTTCCTCATGATGATTTAAACCAGTTCACACTAAATAATTGCGCTAACAAACCTTGTTGATTCATCCTTCCTAATTTCAAGGGTTTGTTTTTGTCAAACTAGATCGTTCCAAGCGGAAGACAAGAGGATCCAAACTAGCATGGGTCAAGGTAGAGAGCCCTTTGATGACCTAAAACACAAATATCTTTTATATAAACCCAGTTTTGTTTGTATATAACTATTTGTTTTACAAAATATAGAAACAAGAATAATTTTTTTCTTGTATTTTTTAAGGTTACCAATCTTAGTGCTTGGTCATGGGTTTTGTTGATGTGGGAAAATATCTTTAGTCAACTACATAGGGTCATCTGATGAAAGGTGTCAATTACAACGTCCTTTGTTGAAATGACAAATCCTTGGATCACTACCTGAATGTCATTGGTTATGTTTATGCTTTTTGACCGATTAAGGCTTGGTTCATCTATGGTTTCTAAATGCAACTAAGATGTGAATGCAATGTGCAATTTGCAATAATTAATCTATTTCTATCTAATCTATATAACTATCTTTTCTATCCTTACAAAGAGCGTGCACTAAATAGAACCAATTTAATATGAAACATGAGCAAGGTACATGTATCATGGAGGATAACCTACCTTTACCATCAACACCAAATCCAACTTATTAGCACAATATATAAGAATAAAACATAAATGTGGTAATCAAGACGATGTATTTTCACCACAGTAGCGACAAAACACAACATTCATTTTCATAAACAACTAATGAAGTAATCTTCATAAACAACCAATGAAGCAATGGATGGTGAAGAGAGCTTACAACCATAGACAACTTCACAAGAATATTAAACATGAGTTAATTAATTAATTTTTTTTGTTAATCTCACATAGATGAAGATAGCTTCAATTACCAATACAAAGACATATTTCACACAAAAAGTGTTGAACATAAATCAAGGAAATACATGCAAAAACTATGGAAGATAACATATCTATATTATTAATACAATACTCTCAATCTTGCTTTGAGGATTGAAGATAGCTTAAGCATTCTAAAAGTCACGTCCATCAAGTTAGCATAGTGTAATATAAACAAGTATGAACATAATTATCGAGAAAATGCTCATTTTCTATAACATTCACAAGATGCTATATACAAATTCATAAGCAACCAATTAAATGGTGAATGATGAAGATAGTTGACAACCTTCAACATTCTCACAAGAGTATAATAAACATGCTAGCTATGTCATTCTATTTCACATACAAAGACAACTTACAATGTAAAAAGAGAGACTTTTTGCAAAGTACAAAGACCTTTTTATAGAAATCCTAAATAACCTATGACTTTCTACTTGCTATCAACAATTTCACAAGAGAATAATATATAAGTTAACTATATTATTTTATTTAACCTACAAAGATAATTTACAATACAAAACGTGGGACCTATTGCAATGTGCAAAGGTCTTTTTTTTTAAGAAATCCTAAATAACCTTATACTCTTATAGTGACCACTCTTTACTTTCTATTATGATGGCTTTTGGCCTTTTAATTTTATTTGGCTTTAGAAAATTGTCTTTATTTGGAAACATAATGAACAAACACACTTTACAATAATGATACAAAATGATATTTCTTCTTTCGAATATTTATTCTCCTTTTGATTTGTTATTTTGTGGTTGTCACACTTTACTTTCTATTCCGATGGATTTTGGCCTTGTAATTTTATTTGGCTAATTGGCTTTATTTGGAAACATAATGAACGAACACACTTTACAATAATGATACAAATGATATTTCTTCATTTTAATATTTATTCTCCTTTTGATTTGTTATTTTGTGGTTGCCAATTATCCTTGGAAGCTTGGGCATAGAGTCTCTCTCCTTCAATTGTAGATGAAAATGATTTAACTTTTTATACTCCTCAATTTATGTTTTAGTGAGTTTGTCTTCTTTAGCTTGGGAAACTACAATCAACGGTTGGATGTGAATATTTTCTCTCTAAAAAATAGTTTTAACTCTTCATTCTCTTTAATTTGTTTTAATTGATTATTTTGAGTGAATGAATTTCCATCTTTTGTTCATTTGATTGAATTGCATAAATTTGTGAAAAACCATTTTCTTTAAGGCTTTGTTTTGAAGTGGCAAGTATTCTTCTTCTTCTTTGGATTCAAATGATTTAAGAATAGGATAGAAATATGTCATCTATAAAAATGAATTAGATCACTAAATTCTAAAACTCTAGATAGGTTTGAGACAAAGATACACAATAACACAATATTATATCAAGAACATACTTCACACAATTACAATGAGATTCACTTCTTTTATATAAAATTCGAGAAGTGATATTTTTTTTTTTTTTTTGTAAGTAAGTAGTATTATATATATAAAAAGCCTTCCAAAACCAAAGTAGAGGTTCAAAATACAGACATAGTCATACTGTAATTACTGGACTGCCCCAACAGAGGGGAAACCAATCCAGCCAGCAGAGGAGGCAAGCATAAGTAGTGTAATATTCTAAGAACAGTAGTCTCAAACTGACTGGTCATCAGCTAAATAGAAGAGAAGCTACTAAAACTTAAAGTTCCACTATGGACCTAGACATTTGTCGAATACCCTGGCTAGGTGGCATGGATGTCCTCGGACCATGGTTCCTCCTCGACATACGTCACTTGGTTTGCCCACTTCTTTTCAGCCTTCACACTGCTCTCGGCTCTATTGGCACCTGTCGAAGTATCCTACAGCGGTCATTGGGCTGAGTCCACCTCCACGGCCATGTCCTCGTGCTTGGCTTGCTCCAGCCCATTCCCTGGTGATCGTTGCACCTAGGTGTTTCCGTCACTGGTAGCTGCGCAAGGTTCCTCTGCTGTAGCCGCCTCTGTCGCGTCCGTGGGAAAAGCCTCTTGAAGGGAGGAGAGGAGATGAAGAAGGACCGCTACCTTTCCGTTTGTGGCTTGCAGATGGAATTGAAGGTCCTCCACCCCCTAACGGAGTTCAAAGACCAAGTCGAAGAGGATGGCGAGGCTTTCTCTTAGCTGCGTGCCGAAGAAAGAGGCATAGGACTAGTTCTCGGAGTTCCATGGCTTGCGAGGAGGAGGTGGCTCTCCCTCGGCGTTCCTTAATGAATCAAGAACTGGTATATGGGCAGGCTCAACCGTTGGAGGGGCAAGAAGGGGACACGAGGAGGAACACGACAACCTGGGGATGATAGCTAGACAATCAAACTGCAAAACGGGCGGAAAGGGAGAGGGAGGCAGAAAAGGCTCGGGATGGATGGAAGGGGAGAAGCAAAAGGAGGGCGAGTCAGGGGGCGAGATAGAAGGCCGACGAGGTTTCCATGGAGAGCCTCTCTGCGGCCTCCCCCTTGGGCGCGACATGAGGTTCTTCTTGTGGCTGCCAAAGGTGACCAGGTGCAGCAGGCAAAGATAAAGTGCCTGGAGACGAGTAGGGACTGCAAAAAGAATGAAGGTTCGGGAGAGATCAGGCCATGGAAGCAGAGGGGGGATCCATACAGAGCATGAGCAGATACGAGGGGTATACACCAGCAAACAAGCCATGAAATGAGGCGCAAAGGGAGAGGGAGGCTGCATAAATGAACTGCTACGACGTCTTAAGAGTTATTTAATGCAGGAGTGGGGTGGCGGGCGGTGGCACGAGCTCGTCACATGGCTCCATGCCCCGTTGGCCAATCCCTGCCTCTGCTACACGCCAAGTGTTCCTCACTAGCACCCCATCCGGGGGGAGAAGTGATATTTGTTTAAAACCCTAAAAGTTAATAATAACTGGAAAACCTAACTTTTAACTTAAGTCACTATGGTGAATTTATTATACATGTAATTCTTATATTCCAACACCCTCTCTTAAGGTTTACAATACTAGAAACAAAAAGTATTGAAAAAAAAACACACTCTAACTGCAAATACATTTATTGAAAACTAAATACAATAAAATCAAACATTCTTCTGATGTTTATTCTTTGAAAGCAAAGTTTGAACTAGTAAGGCTCCTTCAAGTAGCTCCATATTCCTCTTAACGATATAGTCTCTCAACTGTAATCCAAGTTCCTAACATCATTGGACATCATTTGCTTATGAAATGTCTCGTAACCCTTCTAAATGTATGGTATCGAACTTTGAGATCCTGGATCTCCCATGAACTATTGAAAACAAATCCCCTCATGCATGTCTCATAACCCTAATGAGATATAGTTTCTTCCTTCCACAATAATTATGTGTTGATTTTATGAGCAACAATAAACAAAACATTCACACATATATTACACATAAGAACAAAAAATATATATCGAAGATCATATTGTATTAATGTACAATAATCATACATCACTCTCTTACATCAATACAATACATGAGGCCTAGTTATAATATCAATAATAATAATAATCTACTTTTAAGGTCACGGCCAAGCCTAGTTATATAACATTGAGGTGATCATAACAATATTTCCAATATAGCTAATTGGTACAACCATCTCCATAACTATCTCCACAATATCTCCATGAATATATCCATAAATCTCTCAGTTGAATCTATGTGATATCCTCCCTAACTTCTCTCATTGTCCTCATTTTTTATCATATGTAGAATTCTAGAATATGTCTACTTTCATTAATAATAATTTCACCATATCATAAGTATGCATTATTCCTTCATACTCCCCCTTAATGAATACTTATGATTCAATCTGCATGTCTTGAGTTGTCTTCATCATCTTTTGTTTTTTTCATCTGCATTCGTTTCTTCATCTTTCGTTGTCTTCCTACATCAACATGAGATGCATCTTTCTTTGATAATTTTGGATCTTGAGTTATTCATATGAACTGCATCATCTTCATATCAAGGATTTATTTATCTTACCCTTGACCTTCCCATGGGTTTTCTATGGGTTACCCTTCAACCATTACATCATACCTAGGGTTTTCTTCGGCTCGCGCTTAACCATTACAAACTCAAAGTGGTTTCATCTTACCACGAGCCATTCATTACATTAAGTGGTTTTAGCTGACCACAAACCTGCATCTGTCATTACAAAGTGGTTTTTGGTTTACCACGAACTAATACAAAAATATTCATTATTCATTTTACTCAAAGAAATGACTCAATAAAATGACAACTCTTCCTAAACATGTTGAAATTTATTTTAATAACAACTGACCTTTGGAGGACCAACTAACTCATGAACTTTGTATGGGAGATATTATTGTACATTGGAAGGCTTGACCTTGTAAAAACCTTTCAACATAAAAACAACATTTTTCCATTCAGGGACATCTATCCAACCACATTGCTTTTGTATGTAAGGCTTTGATATTTTTCTATTACAACACTTATGATGATAATGATTTGTAAGACCAAAAATATTGCAAGGATGTAAGTTCCAACATTTTTCTTTTGCATGCCATATTCTACCACAATGACTGCAATATTCTACCTGCTTCTGCACTTGATTTTTTGTTGTGGCTTCTACTCCTGGTTCGTTTCTATTGTTGCTACTTGTAGATGATTCACATATTTTCAATGTTTCTACTTTCACAAATTTGATAGTTGCATTGATTGTTTGATATTCATAACCAAAGCCTTCATTTCTTGGTCTTACACATACTTGTATGGGCTTTTAGATACCTTGACCATTCTTGCATAAATCTTTGCCTTCAAAACCCATTTTATTCATAAGTTTTGAACCAACACCTTTTGTGTGATTTTCAAAGCAACCTATTTCAACATCTTCACTAAGAGACTCATCTTTAGAAATATCATCAAAATCATCATTTGGAACATCATTATTTGGAGCCTTGGAACAAGAGAGAGACATATGTACATCAACATAATTATCATCAACCAAATAAAAAGCATCACAAGAACTATCAATCTTTTGAATCGAGTCACTTGTATCACAAATTGCATCACTGATCCAGATTATTTTCGGAATGAAATGAAAGAAGATATATTACACTGAAATACTCATAAAAATTGCCAATACTTGATATACATAGAAATACAACAATACTTGATTTCTATTAATGAAATAATTGTAAAGAGACTATAAAAATAGAGAGTGCAAGACTCACTAGAATGGTGGCAGCTTTATCTCTGAGAAGAGATGTGACGACTACGCTCATTCTCAAGAAGATGATTACAATGAGGCTCTAAAGACACTTTTATGATAAACATGAATGCCAAAACCCTAGACATCCAAAAACCTAACCCTAGGAGATGAAACGCCAAAAGTCATGTGGGCCCCGTTTGGGTAAGTTAGTACATTAACTTTTCGGGGTCGTAACTTTTGCATACGATCTTCGTTTTAGGCACGTGATAGCCTGTTGGAAAGGTCTTTTCGGGAACTACACATTATGTCATCAAACTCTAACTTTGTATATAGTTTGATTGTGGCAAGCCAAGAAACCGTTTTTTAGAGCCCCAAAACGACCCTGGAAGTACATAAAGATGTACTAACATGAAAAATTCCAAAATAAGCCAGTTGGAATCGGTGGGCGGCCACCAATATCCACCTAGATGTTGTGTAGGGCTTCAGGACAACCCCATAAGTGTAGAACCCACAATTACAAAGAAATGTCCCCATTACAAAGGAACATGTTGAACTGAAAATTGTCTAGATGAACTAGTTGGAATATGGAACAGGTGGGTGGCCACCAATATCCACTTGGATCAATCACACTTTACTTTCTCTTGTTTTAATTGTTTTACTTCACTTTCAGGTGCTAACAACTCATTTTACTTTTCCAATAACTCTTGCTACTATGATTCTATCAATTTACCCTTTTGATCTTGAATTTTGAAAATATCATCTACAAAATTGATTTAGTGATTTCAACTTTTCTTCTAATGTGTCGATGCGTGCATAGAAAAAATAACAAATTCATGATAAATTTCATTATCTCGTGACTAAATTCTGCAACTTTGCCAATTATGAAATTATTTTTCTTCTGTAAATTGTCTAATCATTGCAAAACATCATCAAGATCTTGTTGTAGTAGTTCAATTTCCTAATTGGTGTTTTGAAACCTTTTTCCTCTCCCCATTTTAAAAATGCTAATGATTTATACTCTCTTGTTGAAGAATAAGCACAATAAACATAAGGTGTCAGATACAATTGATAATACACCCATATTTCAAATACACCAATAATAAATATGTCAAATAACAATAACACTGATCATGAAACTTTAATTTTTACCGTTCATTATCTTAACTTTCATTATCTTAACTCACTTCCCTTTACTTTAACTTTACAAAAACTTCATTACATTACATGACCATTTAATCATTTAATATAAAGACCCTCCCCATTATCTCACACTATTATATTCAATAATATCTCTATCTTTACTTTAAATCATGACCTCCATCATTTTCATAACCAAGACACCTTTACTTTGAGCAAGATATGGACTTTAAAGACAATGAAGAAAGTGTGACTTTCTTAACTCGATGGAGTTAATCTTTCATATAAAATATTTTTAAAAAATCCATTCCATCACATCATTTCATTTCTCAATGAAAAAATTTATTATTTCTTTTTACCTTCAAGTATATACCATATATAAAGACAATTAATATTCATCATGAAGCTTCTTACCAAATTGAAACTATGTTCTCATTTCCATGGAGCTAGCGAATGAGAAGTTCTCCTTTTATCGTAGTGTCGTATGTTGTAACTGCACGTCTGTCGGACCCCGAGAGCTTGTGAATTATTTTTTCGAATCCGAGTCCTCATTTACAACGCCCAATATAGAAAGAAAGAAAGAAAGAAAGAATTTTTAAC
>JZKD02S1738796.1:1160748-1181591 GCA_000966675.3 Picea glauca
TCATTGATCCATCTTCATCTATGCATTCTCATCAAGGACAATACATATTATATTACATCAATCATCAATCAATCAATCATTTGACATCAATCAATCACTTGACATTAATCAATGACATCAATCAATCAAAACATTGGCATCAATGACAACATGATCCAACAAATAGTACATATATGAAAATTTCCCCAGGCTGTCATAAAACTTGTAATAAATAAGAGTAAATTGCAGCATAAAACAAATTATAACAACAATACAATTGAACCCCTTAAACGGATTTTAGACAAGTTATTTTTAGGGCTAAAACATGGAATAAGACCGGGGTTTCAAATAACTTGTTAACTCTGAAAATTTAAGAGAAAATAACAACCCAAAAAGGCCAAGATCTCCAACCCTAAAAGGCTGCAATAAAAATCAGCTAGGGCAAGGTTCAAATAAAAATGTTTTTTAGGTAAAAAAATGTGTGGGTAAACCTTAGACGTCAAGGGTTCTTGATGGCTGAAAATTAAATATAAGTTGTTAAAACCCTAAAATTACCCTAAAACATAAATAAAATTTGAATTTTAAAATATATAATCGATTAGATTGGAGAAGAGTATTGCCAACTATTGTTTTGAGCATATGGAGTCCACTAAGGACTCCCTTGAGAGGATGTAAGTATATCTAGGGTGATATCTAGGGTTTCCCACTACAAACCATAGAAGATCCACCTAGTGCCTTACAAACTTCAAGATAGTTCAAGGGATACTCGACTAGTAATCTTCCAATAGTTATGAAGAATGGACTTGTTCAAGAAAAACACCAAGAGAGTACACCACCACCACCAAAGGACAACTACACTTAAAATCATCCATAAACAACATACAATAGATCAAGTGAGACCACTTACTCAAGAAATACTTTCCTCTTCAAAACCCTAGCCAAGAGCATCCATAAAATTTGAATAGCAATCCACAAGACATCTCCTTAAGAAGTCACTCTAGTTATCCATCCCTAGTAAATATATAAGAGAAAATGTAGACAAACATTGTCCTCCACAAATTCTAGCAATGATTCACAAATGAGAACTACTTATCTATTTATATTATAGATTTAGCATCCTTCTCATTAAAATAACAATATTTTCCTAGGTTAAACCCTAAGAAAATATAATAATGCCTTTATCTCTTTATAAACTCTAGAGATAAAGCCATAATACATTAAAAAAATCCATGACACAAGAGTGGATAGGTTCACAAGACCTCCAACGATGCTCCCAAGATGAAATAAAGTGATAAAAATGATAAAACGTCCACCATAAATGCATCCTCAAGATCACACATGTGGCATGTGTGGTCTCCCAAGGTGAACAACTCATTCAAAACGTGTGAAGAGGCATGTGTAGGGGCTCCAAAGTGAAATATTCCCTCCAAAGGGTGCAACATTTCATCCTTCAAGTGTAGATTCACCTCCAAAAGGTACAACATCCCCTCAAAAAGGTGCCACATCCTCCCACAAGGTGCTAGGTCATCTCAAAAGTGTGACATCCTTAAGGAAAACCCAACGTCCTCCATGAAGTGTGGAACAACCTCCATGAAGTGTGTAAAATGACCTCCTTAACATCCTCCAAAGGACCAAGGCTCATATCCATGTCATGTCCATGCAAAGTACATCATCCAAGGAGGAGCTCAAGTGACCCAATGTGACCATCAATTCGGGGGCATGTACACAAGTCCAATACAACATAAAAAGTGAGTCATGTCAAATGTGAATGCCATTAGGTAGATCACATTAAGTGTCACATTCAAAATTCACAATAACTCATGGAATTCATACAATTTTCCAAGTTTAGGTATGTAAGGGTCATCATTAGCTCCTATTGCATGTGATAGTACCTAGGAGAAGTATTTCCCTAAGAATCCCATCAAGGAGAATGTGTGATGATAGATGGTATGGAGTGGGGTTTAACTTCATAAGTGGGATGCATAGTCTTGTGAGTTTATGTAAGATATTCATCCACATGAGTGCCTTTGTAATGAGGGAGTGCTTATGCAATGAGTTTCCCTTTCCTCGGCACTGTGTCTTTCCAAACCCATATTTTCCTTTTTCTTTATTCATTCAACCTTTTTTGGATTTTGAATTTCATTTAGTCTCTCTTTTAGATATTTATTCATTACGTAGGACTTGGGGTGATGGCCTCATAATGAGGGGGCATTGTTCATGTTTTTATTTTTTTGGTGAATCTTTCTTAGTCATTTATTTCTTTCTCTCATTTTCTTTTCATTTTGATTTTATCATTTTTATCTTTTCCTTTTTTTTGTATCTATATAGTTGCATCAACTTCGAGAATTTAAGATCCTTCTTCTCATGGGATTATGAAGCATAAACCTATATGTGTGACATATCCCCACCAACTAAAAGGAGGTAACAACAAATATTGGGAAAGATGGAGAATGTTATGTATGGATTGAGACATGGACATGCTACCCCTATCAAATCCCCCCAGTAGTACAACTCCATCAAAGAATGACAACACTTATCTCTGAGGGGATGATGACCAACAATGTGAAACAAGGAAAAAGGCACAAATTTAGAGCATCGTGATCCTTTATATGACTCAACTACTTGATCACCACTTTCATGACAAGTACATAAGGAATTAACACTTAATATGGAGTATTACCCCCCCAGGCTAGAGGTAACTAAGGAGATTATGTCTCAAGGCCCGCAGGTTGAAAACATGGAGTGTCAAGAGACAAATGAGTAAAAAGAGCCCCTCCTCTCACCACACATCACCATTCATTGACATCAACAATTTCCACCACACCGACATGTCCTAGAAAGGAAAACAAGTCTTGATTCATGAGGTAACAAGTGCGGTCTCGTGGTACATGTTATTTTAATAATTGAAGCATTTGAGCATGATGTAAAGGATCCTTTCTTGATTATGAAAACGTTTGCTTGGAAATTATTCCTTTTTCCTTATTTCACCTTGGTGGTCGACATGGTTTCTATTAAGTGGGTCACCCTTGGGGAAAGGGTTTCTACTGGGGGTATCCTTGAAGGGTCATCATACCATTCTCTCACATACTTTCCACTTTCCACACCTTTTCCCTTTTGTTTCCTCATCTTTTTGGTTTTTGGGCTTATTGACCCTAATAAGGGCTTGCACCTCATTTCATGGGAAGAAGAGGATAAAGGCCCAAAGGTGTTGTAGCTGGAAAAAGTTAAAAGCCATATATTATCCTTATAGATTCTCACCTTAAGTTCCTGAGAGAAATGAAATGTTTCTCCATAAAAAATGAAGGACCTTTAAAAAAACAAAACACATAATTAATAAATGTCTCACTTCCTGGGGGAATACATTTGTGGTGTCTTTTAATTTCCAATGCATATGGCACTCAATGTGTTCCTAACTTCAAGTGGCATTGTGGTGTTCTTTAGCTTCTATTGCACATAGCACTCAATGTTTCACACCACAATAAATTAATGGAAAATAAAAGGGCTTGGAAAAAAGTTGCATTGCAAACAAAGGATACATCACACCCTCCACAAAGGCACCCATAGATGAGAGAATACAAAGCCTTGATATGTCAAGAACCCCATGCCCAAAATTCATGCCCCCATCCACATCATATTCATTACATGACTTAGAGAGGGTCTTCTTGGGAAACACTCCTTGACTTGGGGATTGGTCTACCCAAAAGGGCACCATGAAAACCCTCCCATACTTAAATTTGGAAAATTTTATAAGGTCTTTGAGAATTTTTTTAGTTTGAAAAGGGGGGATTTAATGCACATGTTTGGGTGTTTCTTTTATTAAATGTGGCTTACTTCACATGATACATATGACTTGTGGAACCTTGGAGGGCGTACTTGTTTGTCTTTGCAGGACCTTGCTCGGTGAAAGCTATCCATAGATGAATTATTCCATTTTGACCTTCATGGGGGGTTGAAAACCCCAAGGATGAGTGTCATACCCCACAAGATGGGAAACACACCCTAGAGCCTTTGTGTGAGAGGGATGGAGGACTTTGCCTTTGGAGGCACTTTGAAAACATTCAAGAATGACATCATAACCCTTTGCACCTAGACGTTGGCCTTTGGAGCCCTAGGATGTCACTTTCTAATCCCTTGACGTCATTTGGAGGCTACATTTTGGTAGGCTTGATGGTTCCAAAGGTGATGTGATGTGGTTTGAAGGAAGTGTATGCATGGAATGAAAATCTAGCACATTATGTACTGGGACATGGCCTTTGGATGCCCAATGATCTGCATCTTTAGGCTCAACATCTCACTTTTAGGCCTCACATCACCCTTCTAGGGCATGATGTCACCCTTTTTAGGGTTTTACTTTATGTAAATTTTATATTTGTAAGTTGTAAGGGAAAGTAAAGGGGGTCAACCCTCTTTTAAGTTGTTGTTGACAATTTAATGTAGACAAATTGGTGCATGGTCTCATATAAATATAGGCCATCACTTTTTCATTTTCATAACTCATCACTTGAGAATTTGCTATTGGACTGAATTTTTGGCCTCTTTGGACAATTTACTATCTCTCTCTCTCTTGTGTAATGGATGAAATACTTATTATTTGGTGCATTAAAGGCCATCGACTTCTCTTGGTGGTGTTTCTTTGACAATTTGTGGATGAAATCTTGGTAGTAAGGGTTTGTTTGCATGCTTTCTTTTGGACTTGGTAAGTAATTTATGCAATTATTGTCGTCTTGCTTGTTTAAATTCAAAGAAAAATATCTTAAACCCTATGAGGAGTAAAAAGGCTTACACCCTCCACCAAATTTAATTCTTTTTTGTCATTTAAAGGATATAATGCCTGAAACAAGAAGTAATAAGGTTTACACCCTTGTTGCAAGGCTTAGCTAGGGTTTATTTCTCTAGGAAGTAAGAGGGTTTACACCCAAAGAGAAACTTCAAACCCTAGCTCATCTTGGATTTTAAGATAGACTATTTCAAAGAAGTGTTGTTGGGTTTTATACGAGTTTAAATCTCAACAAAGAACTCTTCTTCCTCTTTTTCCAACTTGCCTTCCAAGGAATAGACTCCATTACCCTATAACAAGGCACTAGTACTTTGCATTGGAGATTGAATGTTGTTGCATTGATAAACATGAAATTTAAGAGATTGAATTGTTCAAGGTTGGATTTGATTTCTATATTCTATTGGCTATCTTTCCCCCCAAGAGTGTCTTTATTTTCTAAGTTATTGTGATGTTGTAACAAACATTAAGCTACAACCATTAGGGTTGCAACAAAATCACTCTTTCAAACTCTTTTCCAACTTTTCTATGATTGAAAATTACTTGTAAGATGTGATAATTGTTTGATTGGTAATAAGCTATTTATTGAATGGTTTACTTGCTGATTTCAGTGGCTAGAAATTGTTGTTGTAGAAAATTTTTACTACGGCCATTGGGTTGTCATAAATACTTGCTAATAACATTAGTTAACAACCCTCATTTCACATCAAAGTCTTGGTCTAAACATTGGAAAATTGTGTCCTAGTTGCAATCTTTGTTTTCAAATATCATATACTTGTTTTTGACGGTTTAATATGCAGCTGTTATAACTTCTTCATTGCTGATATATATTTCCTTACTGTTGCAATTTTGGGACAAGAAGGTTTCTTTCTGATTCCCAACTTGTCTTGAGGCTTGTTATCGTACAAGTTGTAGGTTGGAAAAATCCTTACCCAACCACCAAATGACGATAACTTAGAGAACACCTACCCATTGTCACCTTAAGCAACTATTCTCATCACTTTAGAGATGAAAGAATCACCTAAAGGGGGGAATCTCGGTGACCCTAGGGGGGAATGAGATGGAAAGTGTGATATATGAATGAATTCCCCTATATTTCAAGTTTATATGTGTGGATAAGGTCTTGAGTAAGGTCTTGGTGGTAGCCAAGGGTTGCCAGGAAGTAGTAGACCTTGCAAATGTTGATTGTACCTTCCTGAGACACAAGGAAAACAATGATACAAGCCCGAGTATATGATGGAATTTTTTTTTAATCTTGTTGTCCTTAATTGTATTAGTTAGTAAAAATATATATCAACAATGAAATGGCACAATTAGCTGCTAAAACAAGCACTAGAAATCAAGTAAATGATGCAAGAGATAAACTAGTAAAACACTAGTGAAACTCAAGATTAAAGGAGCAAGATACTAGCACAAAAAGTAAGGTTGTAGTAAAAAATTTCTACAGATACAATAATCAGCCTTATGGATTTAAAAAAAAAATATTATATCAAGAGATTCAACCATTAAAACTTGCCAAAAATCTACCAAAAAATGTGCTATGATCACTAGATTATGTGGGAAAATCCTAGCAAATTTCAGCGGTTGAATTGAGAGTTATTAGAGAAAGTTTGATTAGGGTTTTTGCAGCCCTAATGGCTGAAGATAAAATTTTATTACAACATAAAGAAATACCCCTTTAGAGGGGACACCCTAGTGGCTAAGAGGTGTGCTAGGCACAAGGAACAAAACCTAGATTGTAGAAAGTTGAAATGACAAAAAATCACGTTCCCCATTGGACTATTTTATTTGTCCAATGCAAAAATATTCAGATTTAAAATTGGGTTAATGGGATATTTAAAGCACAAGTTAGATCCCCAAAAACCCTAGGGGTTTAAATACTCTTAATCCCTAGGGTATTCCAACCAACTTATAGTAAAATCTAAGAGGGTATACACACTTGTATTCCTTCTAGCAACCCTTGTTCAAGAATGAGTTATAACTTTAACAAGAAGATGAAGCATTAATGGAGGGTGTATCCAACATACTCCTCCAACAATAACCAAAAATGAGAAAAAGAGAACTAGTGTATGCATATTTTCCTTACCAATTCCAAGTAAAGAGATACCAAACCCTAGTTCACCATGCAAATTATCATCCAAAAGAAAAGAGTAAGCCTTCAAGAGGTGTGCATCACTCCTCCTCATCCATTTACCAAAATATAGCACCATAAAAAATTTACACAAGAGAGAAACACCATAATTCTCAAAGCTAGCGAAAATTTCATCCAAATACTTCTCACAATGGGAGAGTTATGTTATCAAATGAGATTCACATGATCTCTATTTATACAAAATGTCTAAAACATAGTTTGTCCACTTAATTTTAGGGTAAAAAACAAGATAGGGGTCAACAACCCTAATCTTTCCCCTTTACACAAATAATATTAAATAATTCATTGAAATTTCACTATTTCACATTAGAAACCCTAAAAACAAGATGACATCTCCCTTTTAGGGCAACGTTTTTGCATATGTGACAAATAGTTGAGGTTGGGTATGGAACATTTGGATCCAAAGGCCTTATCCTCATGCGTTATGCCCCCTCCATGCATGCTCTGATCAAATCATTCCAAGTGTCAATGAGAAACTCCATCACCACCAAACCCTAGCCCCTATATGACGTCAAGCCTCAAGAAAGGTGATATTTTTCCTCCTTCAAGAAAAACGTTTGGGTGGTAGGGGCTAGGTTAGATCCTCCATGGTTCCATATAAGCCTCCAAAGGCATCTCTCTATGATATGGTGTACGAGCCACCAAGCAAGGTCCTGCAAAACAACATGGTACACCCTCCAAAGATCTCAAGTAAAAGATATCATGACAAGTGTAAACCACATATAATAAGGAAGGCATATAATCATGTGCATCGGAACTACCTCATTAAATAAAACAAATGCTCAAATACCCTATACAATTGACCAAGTTTAGGTATGGGAGGGGTGTCATAAAAGTCCTATTAGGTAGACCAAAACCCTGAAGTAGGGGATGCTCCTTCAAGGTTATGTAGTGGATGATGAGGTGGATAGGGGTTTATAATTCATAGGTCAATGAGTTTCATGACATGCAAGGGCTTGTATTGTCTCATTTATGAGTTCCTTTGTAGGGGGTGTGTTGCACCTTCTTCCTCAATGCAACCTTTTTCCAAACCCATTTATTGCCATTTATTAATCAACCAATGATCCAAACACGTGTGCACTCCCAATAGTGAATCGATTATCTTGGGGGGAAGTAACACAATGTCAGTTGAATGAAAAGGTCCACATAGTGTCATAGGGGTAATCATGTAAAGAATTGTAACACACTTGTGTTAGTCTTATATTCAATCAGGATATTTATTATGTGTTTGATATTGTGCAGGTATTCAATTCTGTCAAGAGAAGCAATTCATTGCTCTCAGGACCTAATTGGGTGAGCATCTAGAAGGTTTATTTTAGGCTCTTATCTTTTTCTAGCAACCATCCCTCTAAGCCTTCAGCCCTTTCTTGTGTTGGTTTTGTCACATGGGTGAGAAAAAACACAACACTTACTTGCCTAGTTAAGTTAGCTAAATAAGATAGAGAGTTGTGAGTTGATTAAATAATCAAACATGCATGAAACAAGGAAATAAGAACAAAAGGAAACAAATGTTAGAAAAACTTGCAAGAACTAGAACCATGAAAAATAAAAATGACAATCATATAGCTACCAATGGATCAATGTATTGATAGGCTAGCATCGTAGAGAAATGCAGGGACTTATGAATCCCCTCTTCCTCCTTGGGAGGGCTCTTGAGTTCCCTAATAAAGAGCTCTTCTCTTCATACAATGGCAAGTAATAATGGTGAAGAAATACAATTCCAATCCTCTCAAGAGGTGAGTGGAATAGCCCTTGCTATAGTGCTTGAATGATTCAAAGAGAAATGAGGATTCGCCAAGAAGAATTCTTGCAGCATAACAATATCTTGAAATTATTATTTTTCTAGCACACCCATGGAACATATTTATAGTGTCCATTCATGGAAAGATATAATTGGTTCATAATGTGAACAAGGGGCCTTTTAGGGAACTGCCTAGCCCTTGACCAACCTCCAAGCTAGATTTTGCTAATATGTGAGTGTCAAATCGTGTTGGAGGTCAATCTGGAAGTGGTTGAGAGGCCAACAAGATTCATAAATGCACTGTTCATGATAAGTGTGCGGGTTTGCTTATAGACAATTGCACATCTTGCACATTCTGCACATAGTACACAATTAGGATTGTGTTATCCCATGCATTCTACACACAGTGCCCAATTAGGGTTGTGTTATCCCATGCATTCTGCACACAGTGGGCATGCTTTCTTTGGTGAATTTGCACACATTTATTTATGAACCAAGTATATATTTTTATGCCATTTTTGATGGATTTTGATGTTGTAGGTGTACTAATTGTTGTTGGAGCTGATGTTTTTCTTCAACCGTTGTTTGTAATGATGCAGATGATTTTTCAGTCATAACAGATGCCCCTTGATGTGTGAGGTTAGGAGCATACATATAGCCAAAATACATCAATGTTTCTTTTGTTGATGGTGCCATTGTGAGGAAGGGTGAAGAGAGGAACTGCAAGAGTGATCCGTTGGAGGTAGAGGGAAAACTTTGGGAACCAAACCTTTCTCTAGGAAGAAAATAAAATATGTATACAAACAAGGCGAGCATGGCCCATGCTCGTGTCATGAAACCAAAATGTGGGACTGTAACTGAAGGTGTATGATGATGTAGATAGCTGTAACGCCCTCGGGGGCGGTTGATAACGACAAAATACTATTATGAAATGGTAAACTGGCTTTGAATCGAGTATTGGACAACAGTAATAAGTGTCGATGACTCGTAGGCATTGATGGCCTAGCAAATTTAGAGGTCTTCGAATGGTATGGAAAACCGCAACGGTTGCATAGTAAGACCCATCTTAACATGAGAGTTTGCTGAAGTTGAATGTTATGGGGGTCAATGGAATTAGAAAGCGATGATAATTCTCTCCGTTCCGTCAGAGACTCCTCATTAAAAAGGTAATGAGAGTAAGGATATTGTCTCCCTTCTGGAAATTGTGTTGATGTTGACAGGAAGGGAGATGTGACGTCAAGAAGTAAGGGACTTCTTGAAATACACTTAGTAATAGGTGATATCAGGTACTGATGGGTAACATAGACAAAGTCAAGACACTATGGGACTTGGGACTTCCCTTGGTTGGGGTTTTGAAGGATGATTGGAAGAAATCATAAAACTTGATCTAGTGTCAGGGGGACAACTAGACATGGGGTTAAACTGTGCTGGAGGCTGAAAAAGTGGGAAAACTCATAGATCGTGGGTACATGGATTTGGGATACTTGGGGTTTGTCAATGATGCCTATATGAAAAAGGGTGGATTACCAAACCAAGGGCGACATAGGTTTCTCTTCCAGGTAAAAGAAGGCCATCGGGGATGATGACTAAAAAGCTATGTATATCTTGAAAACAAGGGATTTAAATAATTATCAAATGAATAAAGAATAATGCAGGTTGAGTATATAGATACAGAAATGGGTGCCCCGGTGAAATATGGCTTGGCCTATTTAGGGAACAATTTTGTGAAAGAGAACTGGTGGAGGGTGGGGGGCTCATGGGTGGGTTTCTGTATTAGGTAAATGGATGGAAGAAAATTTGCAGATGGGAAAACTGATGGTGGATGAGATGGATGGATAATGGAACTGCGAGGGTGCATTTAATAGAACCAAGTGTAGGATGATATGACCTGGAAGTCCATTGGGAAGGTTAGAAATATGATAAGAAGAAGTATGGGGTTCATTCTCGGAAGTGGAAAACTATCGAGACTCCCAATTCTAGGGGGTGGAAACAACATGAGTGTCAATTTGCCAAGGGGAACTCTGAATGGGACAACTCATGTGGGGGAGATTGTTATTAGTTGAAAATACCAAAATGTGGCAGAGGTAAAGGTACTGCAGAGCCAGATGTAGGGAACCTAAAGGAAAATGTCAGAGGGTGTGACTAGGATATGCAATTGTTTACAAAGGGAGTAATTACATGCCAGTGTCGAACATATACCTGAAGGGGTTGTAAGCTTGCTTAACAAGTACCTGAACAAAAAAACCCAAATACCTAGTGTGAACAATATCCGATGATAAAAAAATTATAACAACTATTTGATAAAACTGAAAGTGAGCATGCATACTTGAACATGGCATAAAAAAAAAAATCCTCCGAGGACAAGTGCAGATGATAACCCGGGGAATATGAATGTGTAGATGGATGGATCAGGATCTCGTGGCCGAGAATGGTTCGAAAAATGGAGGCTCTGGGCTCCTATACCAGAATGTGGAAGTTGGGAAAAAGGGCCTATATATGGATGGTGGGCCGACAATGCCACCTCATTTGCATCAACATTATTGGTGATTTGGTGAGAGTGTTGTGAGTTGATTTGGAAGATTACAAGAGCTTGGGGCTACTGATCTGGTAGTTGCGAGAGATAGGTTAGTGGCCTTATCATCTCTCACTTGGTGAATTTGAGGGAGGGTAGCTAGGGATTGTATGGAGGGTTGTACAAGATGTTTTTAAAGGTAGGTTCCCAATAATGCACAAGAAATAGGTGAATACCCGTGCATGGGTGAGCAGGGAGGAGTCAATTTCCTGCACATTATGTGCAGGTTTAGCCCAAATAGTCGCGCATTTGTGAATGCGCGACTGTTATGGGGAAACCCATGCATAATGTGTGTCTATGAGGATTACAATCGCGCATATGAGTGTGGGTGATATATAGATAGACACACATTGGATGCATGCATTTACCAGGGACAACTGCACACTCATTCACGAATGTGGGTGTGACTGTTGCGCATTAGTGCGCAACTACATTACAAACATATGTGCATAGATGTGCGACTGTATTGGATAAAACCATGCATTGGGTGCAGGTTGATGGATGTATGATTATTATTATTATTATTATTATTGATGTACGAGGTAGCTGATTAGGTGTTTCTGGGTGAATGTAGGTGATCATCAGAGTTGGTGACGATGTCAGTTCATTGTCGAGTGTTATAACCCTAATTTGCACCATACATGCTTACCTGGCATCAAGCCATCTCAGATTCCTTCTTTGCCAAAACACTACTGAACAACTCTTCTAAAAACTCCATTTTTAAAAGTCCACGCTAGCTGACCCACTACAGCTCATGTGGATTTACAGTGTCCATGCTAGCTGGCCCACTACAGCCCATGTAGACCTTCAGAAGCACGAAAAAAGGAAAGTTGCCTACAGAACACACAACTTTGGGTGAGTTAACTGAATCTTCCAGCCATGCATGGCTGAGGGTTCGCCCAAATACCTAGCTTCTTCTAGCCTATAAAAGAAGGGTTAGGGGTCCTATTTGGAAGAGGAGAATAATAGTAAAGAAACTCTGCCTAATTTCACATTCCCATTGTCCCAACCCTTTAGCCATCCTTGTGCAAAGAGAGATACAAATCAAAGAAGTTGGAGAACATTTGAAGAGGAGCCCAGGATCAAGTTTGCAGAGCAGTGGACGATCTCGACAGTGTAAGTTGATTCATTAAAGTTAATAATAAAGAAATGCTTTTCCCATCCCACTATATGAGTTCTTCATAGTTTAGTGAATATATGTTTGAATCTCTAACCCATTAATCTGTAGAACAAATTCATGTAGAGTTTGTTTCTTGTTTTGTATGTAGTTCAGTCTTGGGAGGATAGCTGTTAGCAAGCGATCAAGTGTGAAGAAGGATTGACATCAAACATCTGGAACAAGGTATGTCTGTTTAACCATGTATTTGCTTGAAAGAAATGGGGATTAAGTTTGGGACGATGGTAGAAAGTAGGATTCTTTTGGTCTTATCTGCATGCATAATATAACCCTAAATGCTAGTCCGTAGGGGGATTTCCCACCACAACAGAATTGGCGACCATACTGGGGAGGTCTCTAGGGTTCCTGGGAATATTTTTGGGTAGTTTGAAAAGACTAGTTTTCTTTCCTGTTTTTTGAAGTTTCTACAAAGTCTGAGCTAACAAAGAGTCTGGTCTTGCATACCAGCTACCTCTGTTATTTGTTTGACTATGTTTTTTTGAGACCCACAGAGGTACACACAGCCTGCATAAGGTCTACACGCGTGTACCCGCGCCCTACTTTCTTACAACCCGTGTGTAAACGCTAGCTGAAGAAGTAACATTAGCGTGTAGATTCTAGAAAAATTTTGAGGCAGTCATCCTCTTCCCTGTTAGAATCATTCATTCTCAAGGGTTTTCTGGAACTCTTTCTAGTCTTGGTTATCTGCAGTCTCATCTCAGAATGGTTTTTTTTACGAATTTTTTCCTTACATTGTTTTCTTTTTTCTGTTAAAGAGAGTGTCTAAGCCTTCAAGAGATCCTGGTTCTCAATATCAGTGGTCTCTTCCTGGTTTAGATTGTCTGTTTTTATTTGTTTCAGAGTTTTAGAGATACACGCGGCCTGTATAAGGCCATCACGCGTGTACACGCCCTCTGGCTTTACATAGCTCACGTGCACATGCTTGCTGTTGAATTGTCAGTAGTGTGCTTGTGCAGGATAGTTTTTGTTGAGGGTGAGGTAGTCATCCTTTCTCTTGACAAGAGTTATACCTCTCAGGTTTTTGAATCTCTATCCTAGCAGTCAGTAGCTTAGGGTTGATCTTAGCCTTAGCTTGATTTTTTCATTTAAAAGTTGTCTTTAAAAATTTTCTTTAGGGTTTTTAGACAAGTGTGAGAGTCCTTTTTTAAGTTGTTAGTGTGTGATTTCTTGAAGTGATTCTTTGCAATCTGCGATTAGGCCAAAAGTTTTTTCTTGGTTTTTGACTTGTTGATATTTTTCCTTTTTGCTTTGTTAGCATTCAAATAAAAAAAAAAAAATCTCTTTCATTTTCTTGTTTGGTTGAAAAGTGTTGTTTTGCATTAGTAACCAGGGAAAAGTCTTTGCTTTCTTAATTTCTTGATAGTTTACTTAGATCGTAAGTAGCTCGTAGTTGAGTGAAATCCTTCTTTAAGTGTGCTAATTCAAAAGATCTTAGAATTTTTTTTTTTTTGAAAAGTTGTTGAAAATTTGCGTCAAGTGAAAGTTTTTGTTTCCAGCTTTCTGTTCATTTTTTACTTTGGTCTTTCAAACATCATTAGTTTCACTTTCATACCCCTTGACATAAGACAAGCCATAAAATTAATGCTAAATCTAAAAATCATTAGACTTTTATGTTTGTAGGGTTAACCAACTAGTTCAGGATTAGGGCCTTAGATTAGGTTGGAGAGGAAACTCTTCAAGGCCATTAAAATCAAACATTGGAGTCTGAGTTAGGGAGTGTCCAAGTCCAGTATCATGAAAGTTATCCGAGACCCCCCTATAACATAGGGTATAAACACGAGGTCGCGTGCGGAAAGGTAGCAGATATAACCCCTCCAAAGCTGGACCAATCGTAGTGGAGAACACATATAGAGGGTTTGTTTTGGGATTATGTCGATTGCATTTGCCACGGGGCTTCGTGGGTCTCGAATCCATTCTAGGTATTCAATTTTCTTCCGGACCATTTTCTTTCGATACCCTTGATAGGTTTCGGGCTCGATACCCTACTCATTATGGTCTACCCAACTTTCGACTGTACCTGCTTGGTGATTGTTCACGCGCTGGCAACCTAGTTGCCTATCTTTTCAAGGGACATACACAGGTGACTATGGGGGTATACCGTAGTACCTAGGACAGACATCGGGCCACGCTTTGCAGAGTATACCCAGAGGGTGCTTCCATTTTCGAGTTTCACTTGCACCGGTAAGTTGCTCTAGTGTTGGTTGTTGTCACTGTTCTTCTAATTAATTTAGTGTTTGCCTGTCTTATCTTATAGGGAATTTTTTAGTGCGTGATTGTTTTGAACGGTTAGACTACCCTAGTGTGTCTTTTATCTTCTCACACAGTGGAGGATCACAAGCTCTGTTGGTCACGAAGGCTTCTTGGCCTGCCGTCAGTTACACTGGAGCCACCCTCACCACCACTAAGGCGAAAACTAGACCAACAAGGGTCTTTTGAAGCGATCGGGTCACAAGAAATTGTGCTTGACCAACATCCAGAGGAATAGACCGTTTTAGACCTTGGAGAGAAATCTTTTGGTCTGGTTGAAACCTCCACCACTGATCTGTTGGCACCCACCATCGTATTGATTCATCCTTATGAGTGCCAGACAGTGTCGCACGCAGCAATGGAAACAAATGCTGCTACTCATTTTGGGAATTCTTCAATTCCCACAACGGTTGTCACCACAAGAGAGTTTCCACCTCCTAACCCACCATCACCAGTCTAAGACACCATGGTCTCGACTGCCTCTACATCGCACAATGGTCTGATCCTGTCTCTGGTGGCGGCCACAACCCCTTTCACACCAAGTGCGACAGGCCCTCCATTCTCTTATGGGATGCCTAGTTCTAGTACAAGTCCTGTACTTTCCTACTCCACTTCACAGACTTCAGTTCTGGGGGCAAGGAGCTCTAACGCTCCCCTGTAAGGACACATGGGGGGCACTCCTACTCCTTTTAACACTTTCCCTTATGGGGGAGGTCATATACCTCCTTCGTCCCCTTCACTCGGTGGCTCGCATCAACAATCCGTCGGGCCACCTGCACACCATAGTTTATTTGGAGCGGGGAGTCAAGGATCACCTTCGCATAATATGCCGGTAGGTTCGACACCATTTTCTTTGTTCGGTGCATTTGGTAACAACACCTTCTCGTCAGCTACTTTCCCAACTGGGGGAAAACCCGGTTTCGGAAAACCTATTCCTATACAGGGTACTATTCCTGTACAGGGGGCACACCCATGAACTTCTTCCGCATCAGGGCCTTGGAATTCTTGGCAGGGATCTGTTCCCTCATCAGGAATGTCGATCTGGGGTAATTCTTTTCACAATCAATGGAACCCCTGACAAAGCACTATGCCTATCCCCATGGGACCGACATGGGGCCATCCTTCCCAAAGTCCTTTGAATGTAATGCATGCCCAACCATCTATGTCCTATTTTGGAAATCAGCCGATGATGTCTCCTCACACGCAAAATCCATACACTAGCCATGGCCATGGTTTTACCAAAACCCAGGACAGTAGTTGAACTTTTCCTAACAACCTGGTGCCAGTCAAACTCCAGGGCCCTTTTTCCCAGGTTATCACCAACAACCCAAACTACCCTTCCTAGCAACCTTACATTTTCCAGACTTGACAAGGTTGTTGAATGATCCTATCTGTCATGATCCGCGTTGGCTATCTATGCCGACGAATTTGCCTTTGGACATGCCAAAGTTCGAAGCCAAGCCTAACAAAGATCCAGGAGATCATGTGACTACCTTCCATCTTTAGTTCTCATCTAACTCGTTGAAAGACGACTCCATACAATTGCGATTGTTTCAATGTACTCTCATTGGGAGTGCTGCAAAATGGTACATTGAGCTCGATCACTCAAGATACTCTTCCTTCGGTGAGCTGGCGATGGCTTTCCTAAACCATTTCCAGTTACCTCTGAGATACGACGCTGGCACTGAATTGTTGGCCAATTTCTCACAAACAAAAGTGGACCATATCTCTGATCACATCTGAGAATGGAGACGCCGAAAGAGTTTAATTAAGGTACGATTCCCACCAGCATTCCTGCTCGAGTGGTTCCTTAAGTCTTTGGTCCCACATTTGTCCAAAGACATCGCGATGTCAGGAGTATTTTCTGAAGAAGATGCCATCATGAGAGCTCAACAACTTGAGATAATCTATTCATAGTCCGGTTTATTATACGATATCTTGCCAGATGCACCACGCTCAATACTTGATAACACCAAATAGAGAGAGGGACCACATGCCGATGGTATTGTTGGTTCAACACAAACAAATCCCACTGAGAAATTGACGAAGCAATTGCAGCAATTGTCTATACAACACACAACGACCAACCAAACTACTGCTTTGACTTCTCCCCCTACCAAAACGTCGGATGTACACACAGTGAAATCGACTAATCCAAAGGCCACCCAGTATCCCGAAGGAAAGAAAAAACAACGAAAGAAGGGTAAGGGGGATAAAAAACCTATCGATAATGCTGGCGGGGACAACACTGAGAAACAAAAGGTGAGGTATCCATGCAACTTATGCGTGGAATACCACCCCACTCATCTATTTCGTGGACTTGCAGAAGCCCAAAAGTTTGTGATGCAGCAACAAACTGCTGTGTTAACCAATCCATTTCAACATGGGCAAAATCTAACCCAAGCCTCTGCAAGCACAGAAGGGGGCAACCAAGGACCCTCTTCGTCTTCGAACAACCCCGCATTTGCGAATGTATATATGGTGAAGGGTGATGCTTTTATATCGACTAGAGCGCATGACTATAGTAAACCAAGAACTTTTCAGAAGGGCAAAGAAGCCGAACTCCTATCTCTTCCTCTACAGATTGAGAAGACGTTGGGCGAAACAATGACACACATCCCAAAAGGCACGTTCAAAAAAGCTTCTCACAACCCAAATGCAAGGGCCGCCCAGAACTATTCCGTGGTGGAAGATTTATCACAAACCCCTTGTGCGATGTTCTCTTTGGAGGTCCTCCAAAGCTTCCCTTCCTAGAGGAAAGCCTTGTTAACCTCTTTAGGATCTACTGAGACTTGTAATCTGGGTACAATCATGCTGGATGCAACCGAATTAAAACCTCATCTGCCTTACCACGTAGCGTTTCAGATAGTAGTGGCTTATCCCACGAAATTTTTTACTCGGAATATCTTCCGCATAGTGGTTGATGAGGGCGCCTCGACATGCGTTATGTTGTTGGCATGTTGGAAGGCCATTGGCCAACCCATTTTGTCTCCGTCACCTACCCTCCTCACTGCTTTCGACAGTTGTTCGTTCCGACCACATGGTATCATTCCCTCTTTCCTCGTGTAGTTAGGAGGGAAGACCGTGTGTGTCGAGGTAGAAGTAGTCGATGTGCCCCTCGACTATAACCTCTTGTTAGGGAGGAGTTAGACTTATGCCATGCAAGCTGTGGTTGCTACAATTTTCTATGTCTTGTTGTTTCCACACGAGGGCCGGATTGTGACTATTGATCAATTGTCTTTCTCCAGACCTGACCCTTCATTGGGGGCATCCACGGTCCCGATGATTGATAATCCTCAACCAGGCGTGGTCAACGTAGGGGTTGGTTTGTGCCCATATTTGATGGGTACCTTCGATTACCCGCCCCCTCAAAGCAATATCAAGTTTATATCCAATCACCATAAGGTTGAGATTTTTCAAGTTTCGTCATTCCACACAACTTACTTCGATGATCTGTGGATACTTCCTTCCCCATCGGTCATGATGGATGGGATAGGGCACCTGGGCATGTCCATGCCACTATCCGCAGCTGAAGTAGTGTACTCTTTAGTCCAGAAAACTTCAACCAACACTGATCCAACTCTTGCACAAGAGTTCGATCCACTTCTAGAGCCTATTTGGGCTCAAGATTCTCTCGTTGACATCGATTCATTAGAATTAGTCGTGCCCTCTGATGAAGATATAATTGAGGCAATGACTAGTCCGGACAAACCCTGGGAAGATCTTCATCACAGATCATACTTCCTCCCAGAGTTAAGCAGAATTGAAGCTGGAGAATTCACCTTGACTATGACAGGAGATAGGTCTTGTCCTATTAATCCCTTAGCTACACATGAAGTTTATGCTGAGGGTAATATGGCAACTATCATTGAAACCTTACCTATAAATCTTTCCAGAACCCCTGGCGTCGTAGACAATGTTTTCGTCGGAGCATACTGCTCCCCCGAAGAGATGTTAGGCATCGACCCACAAAGAGTCGATCGTGAGATAACTTTGTTGTTTTTCAAGCTCTCTTTGAGATCCGAAAGAAACATCCAGCGAGACTACATTTATGTTGTTTGATCTCGTCCGGATTAACTGAGAAAAGTAACCTCTACGGGTCTTCTTTTAAGCCTTTTTCAGACCCTCTAAACATGAAAAGATTGCCGAGCGATCTTGTGGTCTTTCACGCTCGTTAAACTGAAATTTGAAGGCACGTCTGTCCGACGGTAGTTTACCCCTTTTTCGGTCCGGACGGTCAACTGTACGAATAAAGGTATACTCTATGGAACTTCAGTTCTCTAGAAGAGTACTCTCAGGTATCATTTTACCCCTTTTTCGGGCCTGAGGGACTAAATTTATGAAAACGGAACCCCCACGGAGTCCATAGTTAAGATCTTTTCAGACTCCCTAAAATTGAAAAGATCGCCGAGTGACCTTATTCTTTCACACTCGTTAAAMTGGTCCAGAAGAACATTCCTGACGGAGTCCATAGTTAAGCCTTTTTCAGACTCCTTAAAAATGAACAAATGGCCAAGTGATATTGTCTTTCTCACACTCGTTAAAATGGTTTTGAATAGACGTCTTGTTGGTGCTAGTTTACCCCTTTTTCGAACCGACTAGACTATCTTCGAAAAAGGTACCCCAATGGAGTTTCCTTTTATGTTTTTTCAGACTCTCTAAATATGAAAAACTACCAACGTTACCTTCTCTGGGCTCGTTAAACTTACATCGAAGGACATTACCATTGTGTGTTTTGTTAACCACGTTTGCATACCTGTGTCTTTGGTCTAAATGTCGACTCCATGTTGCTCCCAACTGAACCATCTAAAACATACCTTATACGTAAGCCTTGTAGCACTTTGCCTCTGCATCTTAACACCCTTGGCCCCCAGATGATTTTTCCCGAGTATCATTATTTTGAACATCAGTCTTGTCCTTGCACCTTGAACTTTTATGTTTGTAACACTCGTTCATCCATTGTAATGTAACATTCTTTTATTCTTTTTCCAAAATCATTGAAAAAGACAAAAAAAATCAAATATACCCCAAAAAGAGGAAGGGAAAAGTATTTTCTTTATTGGAAACATAATGAGTCGCCCTTGGATAAAGCACACCTGTCCGTTTGTACGTCAAACTATGGGATGTAATACGACCTTAGGAAGTTGTTCTCGCTACATAGAGTTGTGTCCTCCTCTGTTTGGTTATCCTTCCAAACATATGGAGAGTTTGCGTTGCCTCCTGCTTCATAAACTTATGATTAATGCCATGTTGCCTAAGTCTCATCATTAGTCATGTTGTTGTCCAAGGGAAGTTTCTACCAAGCCTGAGTCGACCCCTCTGCAATTTGTCTCTTGCCCTCATACCCGGCCATCCTGAACGTCCAATCAAGTCTTTGTTCAAAATCAATGAAGCCTTCAGTCTGATCATCAAGATTATCTAGTCCATGACCGACGAGCCGTCGAAGACCTCTGGGTAGTGAAGTTGTACACTCATATTACACTCCTACCCGAGTTTTGAAGATTTTGAAGTTGTTTCTCGAGATCTGAAGCCCTCATCTCCAGCCATCAGGCCTTATCAGCTTCTACGAAGATGGATACTCTACATGTATATCTTTTTTATTTCGAGATGTAGCTTCCATATGTACTGTTCACGGCTACACTTTATATAGTTATATGACATGGATATACAGTGTATTTGATTGGTAGCCATGCATTTATTCTATCACGAGCATGTGTATGCCTGCCTCGGTGAGACATTTGTTATTTTGCAGACGACGCCTCCGAATTCCTGTTTCCTGGGCTTACTTGTTCGACACATCAGTAAAGATTGGTAATGTATTTCGGCCATCATATGCTCTTCTGACCTCACACATTAGGGGGAATTTGTTATAACCCTAATTTGCACCATACATGCTTACCTGGCATCATGCCATCTCAGATTCATTCTTTGCCAAAACACTACTGAACAACTCTTCTAAAAACTCTATTTTTAAAAGCCCACGCTAGCTGACCCACTACAGCCCGCGTGGATCTACAGTGTCCATGCTAACTGGCCCACTATAGCCCGCGTGGACCTTCATAAGCACGAAAAAAGGAAAGTTTCCAACGGAACACACATCTTTGGGTGAGTTAACTGAATCTTTCAACCATGCATGGCCAAGGGTTTGCCCAAATACCTGGCTTCTTCTAGCCTATAAAAGAAGGGTTAGGGGTCCTATTT
>JZKD02S1738796.1:1181641-1192344 GCA_000966675.3 Picea glauca
CCACTATATGAGTTCTTCATAGTTTAGTGAATATATGTTTGAATCTCTAACCCATTAATCTGTAGAACAAATGCATGTAGAGTTTGCTGCTTGTTTTGTACGCAGTTCAGTCTTGGGAGGATAGTTGCTAGCAAGCGATCAAGAATGAAGAAGGATCGACATCGAACATCTGGAACAAGGTATGTCCGTTTAAACATATATTTGCTTGAAAGAAATGGGGATTAAGTCTGGGATGATGATAGAAAGTAGGATTCTTTTGGTCTTATCTGTATGCATAATATAACCCTAAATACTAGTCCGTAGGGGGATTTCCCACCACAACAGCGAGGGAGAGACTGGGATCATTTTAGAGAGGCTATGAGGGAGCATCCAATAGTGTACAAACACTTGGCAGCCTGCGATTTGTTGGAGTTCTTTGAATTTCCATTGATATGGTCATAGGAGTTCTTACCGCAGTTTCTTATTCAGATGTGGAGCACTAACCTGTAGTGCTTTGTGGTATGGGGTGAGCGGTTGACATTCTCTGCAGCAGAGGACATATATTTTCTGACAGGTCTCCCATTCTAGAGGAGGGCATTGGCGAATGATCTCCATCTTCGAGGGGAGGATAGGGTAAATACTATCACAGCGTGACATTTTTCGGGGCTGAACCCTATGTCGGGTTTGGTAGTGAAGATTGAGGCCCTAGATGACCTGCTGACAGAGTGTATAGCGACCATGGTGGTGAGGATTTATGGATCCTTATCCACTCATTGGATCACATGTGGGAATATGAGAGTGGTCAAGGAGGTTTTGGATGGTGACTTGTTTGCGTGGGGTGTGATGATGTAGACCCATATGGTATCCCAATTGAACCGGTGTTGGCGTACTGATTCCGGTGACTTTGATTTTGGGTTAGTTTTGGTTGCTTGGTTCTTGGAGAGGGTGCCCCTATTGCACCCTCAGATTTTGTTGGTGCCAATGTCAAGGAGAGATCCTTGGTTGATGTGGTGGGCGCATGTTTTGGCCTGACATGATGGGTGGGAGGGTGTCCATTACTTTACGACCACGGTTGCTCGAGTGTGGAAGAAAGTGTCATAGATTATTTTATAGTTTCCATACACTAGTATGGACTACATGCATGATCCAGACATAGTGATACCTCTTGGGGAGGACTAGGATCAGAGAGGTATGTGTGTTATCTATCTTTTTTATTTTGGTAGATAGCGTTGATAATAAATGTGTATGGATGTTGACACTATATTTGGTTTTTTTTGTAGATGTTCAACCTCGGGGTCGGGAGGCTGAGGTCATCCGGGAGCCAGATCGATAGGAGTCAACATAGGCGAGGGATGAGAAGAGGCGTCGTCGATATGATGTCGGTGTAGGACTTTCGAGAGAGCCACAGGGGGATGCGGCAATAATTTTAGAGGATCTGCGTCGATGATTCGAGTGGGTCCTACAGGGGGTTATAGAGGGCATATGGGCCCACATCCAGGATGACGAGGTCTTGGATCAGTGTGTAGGAGTACTAGCAGAGTGGTGGACGTTGATCTGTAGGGAAGCGGTGGCAGGGGCAACTATGATGGGTGGGATGCCTCCTGGAGCTGGAGTGCCCCCAGCTAGTGGGGTACCTCCAACTGACAGGGGACTTGTGGGGGGAGCTCTAGGGGCACCATGAGTGCTGAGATGATATGTATGGGCCTGTAGGCCCGATTTGTATAGGGTATTTGATACCCAGTTTTGTATTCATAGTGATGATGAGACTTATGAGCCTACAGGAAGATGTGTATATATTTTTTTGTAAAACAATGATGACCTTTTATATATATATAGTGTCTATATTGATGATCATTCTTGTCTTTGTGTTTTTTGTTTATGGTTGTGATGTCTATTTATATCTTTGACATATATATCATGCCATGTATATGATGTTTTTAATGTGATAAATGCCAATCCAATACTAGGTTAGTCATGTGGTCTGCTACTTGATTGAGGTTCCTTGGAATATGTGTAAATGTGATAAAATAAAATTTGCGAGATAGGAGTCTAACTTGCAGGTATTTGCGGAAGAGGAAAGGATCGTGAACATGATACACATTGTTGAGTTGCATGACAACAAGATGGGAATCTAACAGAATGCTAAGGTGATGAATGTGGCGATGACTGGCCTCGGTGAGGATACCAGTGATGATGTCATATTCGGCTTGGTTGTTGGTGGTTGGACCTAAGCATATGCCACTGGAATGGAGTATCACATGTGAGGGGGTATAGAAGGCGCAAGAAGCCGAGGCAAGATTCTGGGTCCAACGGTTGGCACCGTCAGCATAACCAATGTGGTAGGATGATGGATGATGCATCTATCAACAACATGATGATAGATCAAACATGAGGAGTAGTGGCTGATGTAAAATAAGAATAAAAACTCTACAAATGTGTATAAGGAGAAACCTAAGGTAGGGGGGCTACGCTTAGGCATAACAATTCTTTAAGTACAACCCGTTGATGGGTTCTTTGAGGGGTAACCTTTTGGAGAGGCCAAGATGTAGGTGCCTTTAGTTAGGCAATGTTGGATGATGAAGGGACCATGCCATAATGACTCGAATTTCCCATGGTCGAGAGTGTCATGGGAGATATCATAGGCTAACGCAATATCACCTTTGTTGAATGAGCGAAGTTTGACATGGCGGTCAAAAATGGATTTGGATCATTTTTTAGTTGCTTCGTTGTGCTGTAATGAAGATCAAAGGTCTTCATCAAGGGACTCTAAGGTCAGCAGGCGTTTCTCCATTGGAGAAGTGTCAGGTAAGAGCTCTATGTTAGTGCTTAATGTGGGGATTTATCACTCAATATGGAGTGTGGCTTCGATCCCATGGATGAGGTGGAGCGGTGTAAAACTAGTGGCAGTTTTGACTGTTGTGCGATAGGCCCATAAAGTTGAAAACAACATATGATTCCAGTTGGTATTATGTTTGTTAATGGTGTGTTGTAGCATGGTTTTGAGGACTTTATTGACAACCTCGACCTACCCATTGGATTGAGGGTAGTATGGGGAGGAAAAATCATGGGTGAAGACTAAATTTTAGGAGAGTTCTGCAAAGATCTCATTTTCAAAGTGTTTACCATGATCATAAACTAATTGTTGCGGGACTCTAAAATGGGTAATGACATGGTTGGAGAAAAAATGGGTTGTTGTGTCATCAATGTTATTAAATGTGCACATGGTTTTGACCCATTTGGTAAAATAATCGACTTCCACCACAATGTATTTGTGTCCATTACTAGATGGAGGATTGCAATTCATGAAATCTATGCTCCATTTACAAAAGGGGCTGACTGCGATGACTGGGTGTAGAAGAGTTGGTGGAGGTCGATCTTTTTTTGCATAAAGCTGGCATTTATCGTATCGCTTAAAAGCGTGGATGCAGTCATGAAACAAAGTGGGCTAGAAGTATCCTGCTTGAATGATTTTTTGGGTTGTAGACATACCTGAGAGCTGACCACCGCAAGCATCATTGTGGAAATCATTCAAGACTCTGTCAGCTTCGTCGATGGTAAGACATCACCGAAGGATGGTATCGACCCGCATTGGTAAAAAATGTCTCCGATGAGGAGGTATTAGGGAGTCTGATGGAAAATGCATCGGCGATCATCTCTAGAGAAGTGAGATCCAAACTTTTATGTACGAAGGTAGATGAGAAGGTTGACATACCAGGGGTCATCTGAGTATATGAAGAAGAGGTGTTCATCGAGGAAATATTCATTGATGGGGGAAGCTTTGGCATCTGAGGGAAAATCCGTAATGAGTTCAACTAGGATGAGAGATTTCTTTCTTTTGGGAGTGGAGAACTCAAGATCGTATTCCTGAAGGATAATGATCCATCGGGAAAATTTGTCGTTGATCTATCGTCGGCTGAGCAAGTATTGCATGGGCTTGGAATCTTCCACGACCTTGGTAATGCGAAGCAAAATGTAATTCCACATTTCTTGGACTGTGAGGACAACCGCTAATGAAAGCTTTTCATCATGATTATATGTTAAGGGTGGTCTTGAAAGGTTTTTACTAATGTAGTAAATCACATGTTCACACCCATCATCCCCTAATTGGACAAGGACTCCTACGACTGAAACAATAGAGGCTGATAAGTAGAGGATGTAATCGTGATCATAGTCTGGGGGACTAATCAAAGGGGAATTGGATAGGGAATATTTTAGATCATAAAAATTTGTTTGAGCATGTTCGTCCCATCGAAATGGGATATCATGGCGCAGTAAGAGGATAAAACCATGTGCGTGAGTGGCGTAGTCTGGGACAAAGTGATGTAAAAGGTTGGTTTTTCCTTGTAGGCTTTGTAGCTGGTGTAAATTCCTAGGTAGTGGAATTTCTGTGATAGTTTGGACTTTGAGGGGGTCCACAGTGATGTTGTGTTGGGAGACAATGAACCAGAGGAGACGCTCGATAATGACGCAGAAGAAACACTTCAGGGGATTCAAGCGGATATTGTATTGGCGACATCGTTGAAAAATTATGCATAAGTTGTCTAAATGTTGGGTTTGTTTTTTGGATCGAGCAGTGAGTTCGTCCAAATAAGCGAGAATGATGCGAGCAAGATCATGAAAAATGTAGGTCATGTCTTGTTGGAACGTAGCACCGGCATTTTTGAGCCCAAAGGGCATGACGCGATAAGAAAAGGTGCCCCAAGGGGTTGTAAATTTTTTTTTGTACTAATCTTCTTGGTGGATTTAAATTTGATTGTAGTTGGAGAACCCATCGATAAAGGACAGTGCCTCATGGCCAACACAATCATCAATTATTTGGTCGATGAAGGGGTTGGGAAGTTGTCTTTGGGACAAGCATGGTTGAGGTCACGAAAGTCTGTGCAGACATGAATAGTTCCCTATTTTTTGTTAACGGGGAGGGGGTTGGAGACCTAAGAAGTGTACGCAATGGGGTGAATGAACCCGATAGCACGTAATTTTTCAATTTCGGCTTTGATAGACACAACTTTGAATGGGTGGAGGGGGAATTGATTTTGACGAATAGGGGTGATATCCAACCATGTTTTGATTCGATGTTCAACTATATAAGGATCGAGGCCAGGCATCTCCGTATATGATCAGGAAAAAAATATCCCGATATTCCTAAAAGAGAGCTTTGTAAGCAATGATTTCTTCAGGGGAGCATGTGACGCTAATGATGATCTCTTCTATGATGCCTGGTTTAATGGAAATATCAATTTTGACTGTGGGGGAGATGTTGGCCATGTTTCCTTCTTCAAAAGCATCGAGGGCAGGAATAGGGTTTTTGAACCAGTCAATGTGCTCTAGAGGAATAAAATCCTTTGTTTCGATTGTGCACAGGGAGGCTTGGTCAGGAGGGTGAAAGACCTCTTGTGAGAGGAAAAGTTATTGATGACAGAGTGAATTCGATGGGAAATCATGGGTATTTAGTTCCTCTAATATATCTTCATCATAGTGGAACATGCGAGAAGACATAGGATCCTAGGAGATAGTAGGGGGAACTGTCAATGGAGAAGTGTCATTGGCCTCAAGTGATGAGGACATGGAAGGGATATCATGTACGAGGTGTGATGGCTTGCTTGACATAAACCAAATTTCAAGACATTGTGGATGATAAACTATGGGGCAGGGGGGGGGCAAGATCTCATATGGGATATTTTCCGGATAATTGGGAGGATTTGGGGGAATATCCTCAGATAGTCGAAATATGAACCATGGAGAAGTGGGGACTAACTCAAGTTCAGGGGAGGTGAGAATGATAGTATCTGGGGAGTGGATGAGGGGATTATGTTGTATCACGACTAGTGGGGTGATCAGATGAGGTTGGATAGGGGTTGAGTGTTAGGGACCTAACCCCTCATGTAGGTAGAATAATATTTTTCCATGTAATAAAGGTCAATATTAATAAGGCTTGACAATAAGGAAGAATAAGTCAAATGTAAGAAGACCTAATAGAAGCTTCCACTTCTAGAAGTATCTTCCTCTATATTGTTCTTTTTATAGACATATTTATTATAAATAGGAGTCGAGTGTATGACAAGTTTTGTCTTGGATATTATTGTAATAGAAATCTTCTTAGATGGAGTTTTCCCCCTCGAAGAGGCAAGTGAACATCGCTCTCAGTAATCAAAGTTCTCTTTCTGGTGTTATTCTAGTATTATTTTGGTATTATTGTGGTGTTTTTATGGTTATATCATTTTTTATCTGCCATTTCTAGCTAATTTTTTTTGTTCTGCATACTATTTTATATCTGGAATATTACAAGTGGTATTAGAGCACCTTCCTGGACATAAAATTGTGGGTTAATTTTTTTTCAGGGTAGAGATGTATTCCGACGTATTTAAGCTACATATATCTGTCGTTACATGCATAAACCCACAGTCGTGGATTCATACATGCATAAAATACAATTGGCAATTAAGCACACATCTGTTGGCCACCCTTGTAACCCTTGTTGGTACCCCTTCGAGTGGTAGTGCATCAGACAACACCTATATACAGATTGACCTAGATCTCTTGAAGCCCTCCATAGATAAACCGATCATTCGGTCACTTGACTGTTATACTGCCACTGAGAAAATCACTCAGGAAGATACTCTCTAGTACATGGGTAGTTGGGTAGTACAATTAAGGGCATGGTCTAGCCTCCTTAGTTGGTGCCCTGAGATATTGGGATGAGTACTATTGTTGGATCTTGCATGTATATCAGAGAGATATAACATAGGGAAAACCCTTGTCTGTAGAACCCTTGAATACCCTAACCCTTGGGATGGAAACAAAAACAGAACAAACAAGATCTATTGATGCACAACTGTGTCTCCTGCATTCAGGTTGCTAAATTACTACACATTTCTTCATGTTAAGCATTTGGGAATTTCATCACTCCAGTATTCTTCAGATTGGAGTATAACTCCGCAGGAGTAAAAAAAAAAAAAAAAACTGGATCCTGTTGGCACCATTATTTGAGACCTATCCTGTTGGATTTCTGTCTTCGCCCTTATCACAGTCATCCCTATCATTTTTCAGCAATTTTATTTTTCTCATGGAAATGACCCCCTTCCAACACCCTTATTTGGGCTTTACCCCATTGGATTCAACTCGTCACCTTGATCGTTGTGATACAATTCACCCATAACCCATTGTCTAGGTGATCCCACCCGCCCCTTTTTGTGTCCCTCTTCATCATGGCCCACACCCGTAGCCAAGAATTGGAAGCTCACTTCAATACCTTGCACTCTAATTTCACATAAACCCAACAATAAGTGAGACAAATCAATGCCAATATTGCCACCATCAATAAAAAATTCATTCCTCCATCAATGCCAAAATAGAGGACCTCAAACAAGACCTTGCTACCCAGTTTGAATCCTTCACTACCATGATCTGTGCCAAGCTGCATAGCCCTGTATATCTTCCCTCATCTGAACCACTTTTTAAAACTGAAGGTGAAACTTCCTCTCATTCCCATACTTTTCATCCACATCACTTTCAGTGTGACCTACACCTTCCACGTGTGGATGTGACCAAATTTGATGGCCCAGATCCCATTGGCTGGGTAACTCAAATGGAACATTATTTCTCTTTGTATTTCATTACAAATGAGTTGGCCAAACTCTGGTATGGTGTTCTCCATATATATGAAGAACGTTGGCAATGGTGGCAATGGAGAAAAAATGCCTGCCAAGGGTATGTGGCTTGGACACACTTTGTGGTAGAGCTTTATGAATGCTTTGACACTGACACCAACCATTTAGGCCGTTTGAAAAAGTTTAAACAATCTGGCACAATGGAAGACTTTATAGTCATTTTTAAGTGATTGTATTTTCATACAGAGGGCATGTCTGATGCTTTTTTCCGAGAATGTTTTATCAATGGCCTCAAGGATGAGATTCATTCCCATGTCCTCATGGCTCGGCCTCAGAGTTGGGTGGATGCTACTAAAAGAGACAAGGAATCACAACAGGTTGTCTCTTCTCAAAACCAAAAACCCTCCCTTATTCCTTGCACTAAACTAGTCACTCCCACTCCTCCTTCTACTCCACTAAATATCTAGAAATTTACCAGGGCCGAAATGGATGAACACCAACTCAAAGGCCTTTGTTACAATTGTGATGACAAATATTTTCCTGGAAAAAAGTGTAAGGAACAAAATCTTTTTATGGCCATCTTGGAGGATGTTTCAGAAGACAATGTTGAGGCTCCCCTTGTGTCTTTGTCACATGAACCCACTAACATAATCCCTCCCTCAGACCCTCTCAAAGTTGAACTAGTCATTTCCCTAAATTCTCTCACTGACGTCTCTTCTCCCCAAACCCTCAAGCTAATTGGTTACATTAAGCATACGAAGGTCATCATTCTTGTTGATAGTGGAAGCACCCATAATTTTATTCATCGTCGCATTTCCCAAGAAACTAATTGCTATATCCGTGCCATCAATAATTTTCAAATCGTGATTTCCAATGGTAGGTCCATGAAATGTGGAGGGCGTTGTGAAAATGTGTGTCTCCAAATTGGTGAGTACCACATGAAATATCATATGTTTTCTATCGACATGGGCGGTTGTGACATTATGTTGGGTGCAAAATGGATAAGGACTTTGGGTCCCATTCTCATGGAGTTTAAGGAATTAACCATGGAATTCGACCAGGAGGGCCAAAAATATAAGTTCCAACGCATCACTGTCAGTTCCCCGGAGATCATCAATTCCCATCACATGGAAAAGATTCTGAAAAAAGGTCATTCTGGCATTATTTCCCAACTCCATGCCATACAAGCCACTAAGACACCCTCTGTGCCGTAGGACCTCCAATCCATCCTCTCTAAACCTCAAGTGGTTTTTTCCACTCCTCGGGGACTCCCTCCTTCCCGTGGTGTTCATGATCATTACATTCCCCTTGTCCCAGGAATCCTTCCTCTCAATATCCGTCCCTATCGTCATCCCTTTGCCCAAAAAAATGAAAATGAGAAAATTGTTCGAGAATTGCTCAACACATGTGTTATATTCCCTAGTACGAGCCCCTACTCTTATCCTGTGGTTATGGTCCTTAAGAAAGAAGGTTCTTGGTGCATGTTTCCTGACTTCTGCGCCCTCAACAAACTCACCATTAAAGAAAAAATTTCCATTCCTATCATTGATGACCTCTTGGATGAATTGAGTGACACCCAATTCTTTATTAAACTTGATCTTCATTCTGGCTACCACCAGATTCATATGAAGGAGGCAAACATTCCTAAGACTTCATTTAGAACTCATGAGAGCCACTATGAGTTTTTGGTCATTCCCTTTGGCTTATGTAATGCTCCCTCCACTTTCCAAAGCCCCATGAAGAATGTATTCCATCCTTTTCTCCGTCATTTTGTCTTAGTTTTCTTTGATGATATCCTCATATATAGTTAAACTTGGAAAACCCATCTTTCTCATGTGGATCGATTTCTCCATCTACTCTCTCAGCACCAACTTTTCCTCAAACAATCTAAATGTGCTTTTGGCACCTCGAAAATCGAGTACTTGGGTCATCTTTTTGGCAAATCTGGTGTTAGTGTGGATCCTAAAAAGATTGAAGCTATGCAAGATTTCCCTCACCCAAATACTCTCAAAAGCTTGTGTGGATTTATGGGTTTAACAGGTTATTATCACAAGTTTGTTAAGAATTATGGAAAGATTGCGGCACCTCTCACTGCTCTCCTTAAAAATAATTCTTTCACTTGGACTCCAACAACTGCTCAGGGTTTTCAAACCTTGAATATGGCCATGTGCACCTCTCAAGTCCTGGCCCTTCCTGATTTCAAAAAGACCTTTGTCTTGAAATGTGATTCTTCCAAGAAAGGAATTGGTGCATTCCTTATGCAAGAGGGTCGGTCTTTGGCCTTTACCAACAAACAATTGTCAGAGAGACATTTGGGAAAATCAATATATGAAAAGGAAATGTTGGATATTCTTTATGCTGTGGATCTTTGGTGCCCTTATCTATTGGGGAAATGCTTCCAAATTAAGACATATCATCAAAGCCTCAAGTATTTTCTGGAACAATGCCTTTCCTCCCTAGAGAAACAAAAATGGGTGACTAATCTCTTTGGATATGATTATGAGATCATTTACAAGAAAGGAAAAGGCAATGTGGTTGTTGATGCAATTTCCAGAAAATATGAAGATGAAGGGTCCCTTTTTTCTCTCTCCTTCATTGTACCAGATTGGCTCCAAGATAAATGCAATGTCATTGTACCAGATAAATTTTTTGGCGTCGTTGTTGGGGAGGATTTTGAATCCTTTCTGATCCCATAATGACACTCGACAAATATATTCAAAATCCTTTATCTCTAGATTGCATGATGACTCCACTGAGGGAAGTTACCCTCACAATTTTTATGAACTTCATATAAGTTTATCTAGAAACTCCATTGAGGGGATATACCCTTTTCAATATTGATGAGCCTTGATCTCTTCTGGTAATTCCCTTGAGGTGTCATTCCAGGTAATGGAACCATGACACCTTGGTGTATGCATGAATTATATTCTTCCCTTAATATCCAGGACATTCCTGGGTATCCAAATCTTTATCCTTCAGAATGGAATAGGGATTGTCCAAAGTTTAATGGTGATCCAACCCTAGTAGTCACCCATGTTGTGAATTATATGAAATATGCTTCAACATTGAATGCGTTAGCGTCATGAGTCACTCCTGGATTGCAGCAGGAGCAGAGCC
>JZKD02S1738796.1:1205882-1223783 GCA_000966675.3 Picea glauca
TTAGGTCTTCTTACATCCGCCTTATTCTATTTTATTGAAAGGTCTTATTAATATTGACCTTTATTACATCCGAATACATTAATATACCTATGTGCGGGTTAGGACCTTAACAAAAGATAAGTGGATCACAGTATATCCGGGTACTGCACCTACAGGAACTTCAACAGACAATTAGAAAAATTTGGATCGAAAGGCAAAGAGCACAATCCGACTGTGTCTCTCCAATTCAGTATTACTGAATGTGTCAGAGGAAGCTACAGCCAAGGATTTATGGAAAAAGTTGGGGAACTTGTATCAGTCTAAGTCCTATTATCCCCAATTTCTAGGGATAACTAGGAGATCATGTATTGAGGCCCACAGGTCATAGACATGGAGTACCGAGAGCAGGATTGACCTAAGCATGGCCCTGGAGGGCCCATGTTTCTTCTCCTTCATCAGACTTGTCTTGTCAGTAGCAGCAGCATCCATCACCTTCGGCTTGGACATGTATCGGAGAAGACTCTTGCTCCATGAGGTAATTGGTCCAGGTATCATGGTATGTGTCATCTTTTTATCATTATAACCTTTAGATATATGCTTCTTACGCCTTTTATTTATGAAAACTGCTTGGATATTACATTAACCCACTTGACCATGGTTGGGGGGATTGACAGGGTGTCCTAGCAAGCCTGTACCCATAGGTTTTGGTTTGCCACCAGGGGGATTTTTGAAGAGCCATCGTTCACTCCCATCATATCATCACTTTTACATCTTATCTCCCACTCATATGTCCCATTCCCCTAGTCCGGGCACTAGGATGATTTGTTTGTGGGGTTGCACCTTATCTCGTGGGAAGAGGGGGCTAAAGGCCCAAAAGGTAAAAGCAACTGGTAAAAGATAAAAGCCATAAAAATGAAACCTAGAGATGCCTCACCCAGGGATCCTTGAGAAGGCAATAAAGGGCCTCTCAACAAGAAACAAGAGGGACCCAAATAAAAATAACAAAACAAGACCTAGCCAAGAGGATAGGGGGTCTCATCACGAGCCAGCCTATTATGTTCATGGGAACCTAGCAGCATGACATTGCCATTATCTGGTTACCACACCAAGGCAATGACCTTTGGTTGCATGGCCAAGGGAAAGGGGGTCTCATCACAAGCCAACCTTATCATCTCTGTGAAAGTGCTTGTGGGTAACACTATCAGCTCTAGTCACCATGCCAAGGCAGTGTCCTCTAGTTAGTCCTTGAAATAAAAAAGAAAGAGCAAATAAAGAAAAGAAAAGAATAAAGGCATAAAGGGCTTGGAAAAAATTACATCCATGACGGGTACAACTCACCTTCTACAAAGGCACCCACAGGTAATATCATGCATCCCTGTCTCTCACTCTACCCATATGTCAGGACATCCCTTGACCACATCACCTCGTTTTACATGGCTTGGATGATACCCCTTGGAGACTTTCCTTTCCTTATGGATACTGGCCCAATAGGGTATTTTGCCTTTTTCTTTAGCCTTATATTGTAGGTCTTTGTAATATCTTTGAGCTATTGGATGATATATCAGGGTTTTTATGCATATGTCTGATAATATTAATGATGAGATGTGATTAACATTTCTATGATCCCTGTGACTAATGAGTCCATGGAGGGTGAAGTTTTTGATGTGCAGGACCATGCCCGATGGACAGGTACCATGTGGACTAGTACACATGGGGAGATGATTAGTTTGGACCTCCATGGGGCTGAAGAGCCCATCAGATGGTTGCTAGGACCCCATCAAGGGCAGAGATAGGACAGTGTTTGACTGAGCTCTTGCACATGAGAAGAAGAAGGACATTCCATTAGGGACACTTTGGTTGAGCCCAACCCAGGGGGGTTGACCCACTTCCAGTGGAATGTTTCCCTTTGATGGCCCAGGATATCACCTAGGAGCCATTGACATCACCTTGAGCGTGTGACAGTTTGACAGGGTAGCTGGCACGTGTGGCATGGTTGGGAGGCCCAAAGAGGGCCAATGTTTTGTCATTTTGTGCTGCATTTGCCCTAAAAAGGGGCTAACGTCTCCCTCAGTAGGTCTTGACGTCTTTCTTATGCTTAGTTAGGGCTTTGATTTGACAATTTAATGTAAAAATAGTATAATTTTGGTTTGTATCCTTGTTGGCTATTTTTAATGACCTAAATTTAATTAAAGGTTATGATATAGTATATATTGAGGAGTTTTTCCCTCATTTTGATATAACACACAACTCACTCTCTTGTGAGGTCTGATTTTTGCGCCCTAGTTTGGATATTTTGGTATTTTATATGAGGCGCACTTGTTGGAGGAAGGATTTTCTTGGCATATTTTGGCATTTCTCTTGAAGGAAGGTTTACAATTAGGGTTTTCAATGCTATTTCTTCATGATATGTAAGTGTATTTTCTGCAAAACTTCTTAATTGAATGGTTGTAGGTTTGTATTCTTGCATTTATTATAAATTTGTTGATTTAAAAACCCTAGGTGACAAGCACACAAGTAGGTCCTTGTTTCATGTCCCCTAAAAGAGAAATATTCAGCCAATGAAGAAGGAAGGAAGAGCCTAGCCTTTGCTACACTCTTTTCACTTTTTCCCTTGTGCTAGCTGTGATTTTTAAAGGTTAAGAAGGAGGGGATGTCCCAGGCCTAGGTTATCTACACCTAAGGTCGTTCATCTTCTAGGGTTTGGTGATAGAGCCTTGCCATTGCAACACTCTCCCTCACCTCACTCTCTTATTTTAACTTATCTTTTATGCTAGCCATTTTTCCAAGTTTGACCTAAGGAAGGAGGAAAGAGCACGAGGCCTTGCTTAAGAAACACCAGAGTGAGCCTCTTTCCCCTAGGGTTTTGATTCTAGGGCCCTGCCATTGCAGCGCCTTAGAACCCTTACCTCTTGTCCTTAGACTTTTATCCCTTCAAGATTGCGTCCTCTCCTTAATTGTCTCCATCTACCCCTAGGCACTGATCTTAGATCCACAACGTTGAAGTGATAGTGCTCAAACAACTTCTTAAACCTTTTAAATTTGAAAACCCTTACTAACTAGCTAACCCTAACTAGGTTGACGTCATACTTGGATATTCCATCTTGATGCAACACATGTCTTTGATAAGCAATTAGATGATGGTTGAAAGCATTTATTGAGTAAAGGATTGATTAAATACATTGTTGGCTACATCATCTCAATAGTTATTGGTGAATTGATACTTTTCCACTTCTATATTGACAAACATTGACCTCATTGATATTTGTTGTTTTAATTGCTTACATATTGATATCAGATAGTTACATGAAGTACTAACCCACTGAATTATAGCCTGCATATATTATTTTGTTATTGTCTTGTTCCGGGCAGGTGTTCGCATTTGGGCATACACTTTTTTATTGGTTGATTAGCGAGACTATCTAACCTTGGTGGTAACCTGTGAGGAGGAACTTTTGATTTGACCTTTATACTTTGGCCTCTTCAAAACCCTAGGTTACTGGGGATGTCTCCCCTGGGCTAACTTCCCTGAATAGAAATAACCTCCCTATCGTGGTGACATTGGGTGGGGTAGGTTCCTGTTATGCCAGTTTGGCCTCTATCCTCTAGCCTTTTGACCTAGCTACAAACTGTGCGATAACAAGACCCTAGTAAATAAAATATTCTTGAGAAAGAAGATGTATAACTTGAGGATGAGAGATGGAGACTCGGTGGTAGAGAATTTGAATGCCTTCAATACTGTGTTAAGTCAGTTATTATCTGTTGAGATTAAAATTTCAGATGAAGATAAATGTATCAGTTTATTGTGTTCTTTACCAGACTCCTGGGATGGTTTGGTTGTGGACATAGGTAGTAATACAACTGCCTTTAAGTTTGAAGAAGTGGTCTCATCCTTGTTGTCGGAGGAGATGAGATGGAAGAATATGGAAGGACAGAGAACAGACACATTATTTGCAAGAGGATGTTCCTAGGAAAGGAATAGATATAATTTATCAAGTGGGAGATCTAAGTCTAAGGGTAGATCTAAATATCCCAAAAAGTTTGTAAGGGTATGTTGGAGATGTGGAAAAGAAGGGCACTACAAGAAGCAATGTAGATCCAAGGTTGAGAATAATAAGGGATCTGAAGAATCTCATTCTACAAAAGAAAAGACCTCCAAGGAAGAAGGAGAGGATGTGTACTTGGATTCTTCAAGCACACATGTAGATCATGAGGCATGGTTGGTTGACTCTAGTGCATCCTTTCATACGACTCTCCACAGGGAGTGGTTATGCGAATATGAAAGGTATGATGGAGGTAATGTTTTCTTAGGTGATGATTCGACAACTAGAATCATAGGACGAGGAAGAGTCAAGTTGAGGCTCATATATGGAAGGATTAGAACACTGCCTAGTGTTCTGCACATCCCAGGTTTGGCCAGAAATTTGATTTTTGTAAGAAAAATTGACAATGCAGGGGTAAAAACAATATTTGAAAAGGAAACCTATAGGATGGTTCAAGGAGAAATGGTGTTGCTGAAAGGAGTTCGATTTGGAACTCTGTATAATATGGAAAGAAGAACTATTATTGATGGGCATAATAGTTCCATTTTTCTTGATATTGGAGTTGAAGAAGAAAGAACTCCTACAGTCTCTGGAGAAAAGGTTATGCTGTGGCATCAAAGACTGAGGCATATCGGAGAGAAGGGTCTTTGACTACTACACAGTAAAGGTATGGTTGAAGGTATGTCTAACTACTCTTTGGATTTTGATTTATGTAAACAATGTTTACATGGGAAGAAAAATCGGGTAAGATTCCCCTCTGGTGCAAAGAGGGCAGAAGGAATCTTACAACTAGTTCACAGTGATGTTTTTGGACCTGTTTCGGTCCCATCATTGGAAAAATCTATGTACTACATCTCATTTATTGATGAATTCTCGAGGAATACTTGGATATATTTCCTCATGAATAAATCTAGAGTCTTTGACATGTTTAAAGAGTTTAAGGCTCTTGTTGAGAATCAAATAGAGAAAATAATTAAGGTGTTGAGGAAAGATAATGGTGGAGAGTTCTGCGGAAATGAATTTGAAGAATTCTATAAGAAGTGCAGTATAGCAAGGAAAAAGACTACTTCATATACACCTCATAGAATGGAGTTGCAGAAAGGATGAACAAGACGCTGATGGAAAAATAAAGGTGCATGCTCAGTGGTGTCGGGTTAGGGAGAGAATTCTGGGCAGAGGCAGTGGGCACTTCATGTTACCTGGTCAACAGATCACCCTAATCAGTGTTGGATTACAAGACTCCATAAGAGGTATGGACTGGTAAGGAACCTTCTCTCACACATCTCAAGGTATTTGGCTGCGATTCATATGTTCATGTTCCAAAGGAAAACAAGAGTAAGCTGGATAAGAAGGCTGAAAAATGTATCTTTATTGGATATAAAGATGGTCTCAAAGGTTATAATCTTTGGAACCCAGAAACTAAGAAGGTAGTGTATAAGCGAGATGTGGTATTTAGAGAAATGAAGTATGTTGTTAAACAGGAAGTCCTACCAAGTAAGGAAGAACCATAGAAAATAGAGTTTGATTTAAAGGATGATGAATTAGACTCTACAGAAGAACATGAATCAAAGATGAAGATCCTCATACTCCAATATTGAGGAGATCGGTTTGAGAAAGAAGGCTACTGGAAAGGTATACTCCATCTGATTTTCGTTCAAAATTTGCTTTGTCAATTACTGATGATGATCCTACAACTGTCAGGGAGGTAGTGGATTCTGAGGATGGAAATATCTGGAAAAGGGCCATGGACGAAGAAATGGAATATTTGGATAAGAATGAGGCTTGGGATCTAGTGGAGTTTCCCACTGGAATAAAACCCATTGGCAACAAATGGGTATTTAAAAAGAAGTTGAATGCAGAAGGAAAAGTGGAGAAATACAAAGCTCGGTTAGTAGCAAAGGGTTATTCCTAGGTTGAGGGAATTGATTTTGGTGAGATTTTTTCTTATGTTGCCAAGTTAACCTCTATAAGATTTATGTTATTTGTTTCTGTTGCATTTGATTTTGAAGTAGAACAGATGGATGTGAAGACAATATTCCTGCATGGGGATCTGAAAGAAGAAATCTATATGAAGCAATCAGAAGGTTATGCTGTGAAGGGAAAGAAGGAGTTGGTATGCAAGCTGAAAAAGTCCTTGTATGGTTTAAAATAATCACCAAGAATGTGGTATAAAAAAATTGATACTTATATGCTCGGACTTGGATTCACAAGAAGCAAAGAGGATCACTGTGTGTCTTTTAAATTAATTGGTGATCATTTGATTTATTTGGTCTTGTATGTGGATGACATGTTGCTGATAGCAAACAACAAGGAGATTATCCAGGATGTGAAAACTCAGTTGTCCTCTAAATTTGACATGAAGGATCTCGGTGCTTCAAATTTCATTTTGGGCATGGAAATTAAAAGAGATTAGAAAAAGAGGAAACTCTAGTTAAATCAGAGAAAATGTGTCGAGACAATATTGCAAAGGTTTAATATGAAGGAATGTAAACCATTCAAGGTTCCTATTCATGTTGGTGTAAAGTTATCTGCGGACCAGTGTCCCAAGACACATGAAGAGGAAGAGGACATGTATCATGTTCCATATGTGAGTATAGTTGGAAGTTTGATGTATGCAATGGTATGTACTAGATCGGGCATTTCACATGCAGTGGGAGTTTTGAGCAGGTATATGTCAAAACCAAGAAAGGAGCATTGGACATCAGTAAAAATGGTTTTCAGGTATTTGCGTGGCACTGCTAGCTATGGATTGTGCTACGAAGGAAGATCGAGTTTGGAAAAATTGGTGGATATACATGGATTTGTGGATGTAGACTGGGTTGGAGATCTGGATCGTAGGAGATCTACAAGAGGGTATGTGTTTAACCTGTTTGGAGGAGCAATAAGTTGGATGAGAAAAAGACAGGTTGTAGTGGCACTTTCAGCTACAGAAGATGAATACATGGAAGCCACTCATGCAAGTAAGGAATAAATATGGTTACACATATTGTGTTCAAGTATTGGGTTGGTACATCAAGCTGTAAGGATAGAGTGTGACAGTCAGAGTGCAATTTTTATGGCGAAGAACCTGACTTATCATTCAAAGACAAAGCATATTGATGTTCAATATCACTTTGTGAGAGACATTATTGAAGAAAATAAAGTATCACTGATGAAGGTGGACACTTTGAAGAATGTTGTAGACTCATTAACAAAATCTATGAGCACTAAGAATTTCTCTTGGTGTAGAGGATCCATGGGAATTGCTGCCCTGGATTGTTGACTATGTAACCCTGTAACCCCATGTATGAAAACAAAAAAAACAAGTGGGAGAATGTTGGGTATGTGCTTATTCTTTGCACGAGTAGTAGTGTCTGAGCATATGCATCGGGCACGCAGGGGGGTGCAGTGCCCCAAGAAAAAAAAATTCTTCCTTAAGAAGCATGTCACGTATTTAGGTGGTTTTTCGACACATGGTTTTTGCCGATGGTTTTCTATTTCCGGTTAAGGAATTAGGGTTTTGGAATAATATAGGTCATTGGTTTAGGGATTTGGATGCCGCTATCTCTTATATGTATATTGTATTGTAAACAATGTATCACAAACGAATGAATATAGAATATGTTGGTTTTCCCAGTTTGGGTTTCCAGGGGAAAAATCTTTGTGTAATGTTTGTATTTTCCATTGTATCTTTTCTGTTCTTTTTCTGAATATCTGTTTGTAGTAGATATTGTACAAGTTTAGAATATACAAAGATGTTTCCAAGTTGAATCCAAGGTGGGGCTTCTACCTAAGAATGAAAAGCAATGCCCACCTTGACTCTACCCTGGTCACATCATGCTTCCCAAGTTGAAATCAATGTGTGGGGATTCTACCTAAGCATGAAAAATAGTTCCCACACATGCTCCACATTGTTTGGAATTTTTTATTAGTTATTTTTAACGGGTCCCATTAGTTTCTTATGAGAGACATTTCATTGTCCTCGGGATCCCTAGTTGAGCATCTAGAAGGTTCATGATTTTATTTTATATTTTTCCAGCTACATGCCTCTCGATCTTCAACCCCTTCTTCCCATGAAATGAGGGACAATCCCTTCTTGGTTTAGTACACCCAAAAATCTCAAAAGGCAAGGAGATGAGGGGATGAAGTGTGGAAAGTAACAAGTATGGTCGAGAATGGCATGATGAATCGTCAAGAGGGCCTCCTAGTAGCAAACCTATTCTTAAGGGTGACCCTCTTACTAGGGCACAATGTCAACACCAAGGTGAAACAAGGAAAAGGGAATAATTTCCAAGCAGACATTACATAATCAAAAGAAGTTTAAAATGAAACAAAATCAAATGCCTCAAATATTGAAAAGGCACTCACCATAATACCTGGTTGGTACCTCATGGAGAAAGACGCAATGTCTTCCAGAAGAAAACTGATGCAGTGGATACCCTCGTGATGAACCTGGAATTGTGGCCGCGAGGTGGGTCTTTGTCTGTGCAAGTGGACATTGTTGGTCAAGTTGTATCTTGGTACTCCATGTCTCCAACCTGAGGGCCTCGAGACATCATCTCCTTAGTTATCCTTAGGAATTGGGGATAACATCTAGCTCCTACTTGGGGATATGTACTCGTCACAGAGTGCATGAGAACTGAAACATATCCTGGTGGACCTGTACCTACACACATTGAAACACAAAATTGTTAAGTGTAGGATGTGTTATCGCGTAATCTATACTTTCTCAAAGCCCAAGGCAAGTAAAACAAGATTGGCGTAACACATGGGTAATCATATCACTGTCACATCAATAGGACACCCCTTATGTTTAGGACAAGGATAAATCCACTCCAAGGTAGATGTTCTAAGACCTAGGGGGTTTGAGTAAAGGAAAAAGGTAAGGCTAACCACCACTCTCTGTAGGTCACTCAAAACATACTTAAGTCTTGTTGGATAAAGAAAAGGAGAATAAAGTGTACCTTCCCCTTACCAATACAACAACAAACGTTATGGAAACAACAAGTGATGATGAATGCTTCAACATCACTTCAAGTTTGTAGAGATGACTGCTACCAATCAAAGTATGAAGCAAGTGATAAATATATAGCATCGATAATTAATTAATGACAATTGTAATAACATCCAGAAAATGCACTTGAATAGACTATATAACAAGATATGAAGTCTTGAAATGATAACACTTGTCTCATAGAATTTCTAGATGTATGTCAATCAGAAAATAAACTTTAACAGGTTTCCAATGATAACTGTAGAAAAAACAAAATAAAGTAATTACAATAGCAGTAAAACCTTCAGAAAAGTATTTAGAAAGGCAATTTGATACACACTTTAGTCTTGGTTGATTGTAACTTGCCTTATACAATTTATAGACCGATTTAAGTTGTCAAACAAGTTTGGATAGGCTGCAAAATGATGATTGTAGCAATGATTATAACAACTACTTAGTGTTTAGTTTTCCTAGACTAGTTTAGCAAGTTAGTTTAGGTTCATAGGGTATCAGGTAGAGAGATTGAGTTTGAAGTTTTATGATTCTTTTCAAGAAACAAGGGTTGAAGACTAGCACCTTTTAGGGGTAAATGGAGTCAATGTGGACGACTCCTTCTAAGGCTACAAATTAATGATGATACAAAATGTCTAAGAGGGAAAAATTCTAGGAGGAGTAGCAACTTCAGCCCTCCTAGATTTTTTCCTTAAGAAACAAAGTGCTAGGGTGTAGGCACTTCTAGGCCCTAGCACCTTTCTCTCCTTAGAATTTCTATGGAGTAGAACTTATGCAACAATAACGAAATGCAAACCTCTAGAATGCTAGCAATTTAAAACTCTAGGGTTTCACTAGTTACTAGATCAATTTAGTGAAAGATTGGCAAATACAAAGCAATAAAGTAACAACTTCATTTTCTTACTTCAAGCATTAAATACACCATGCAATTTCATAATATTGTATGAGAAATTAAAACCATACCTTAAACCATTCAATAGATGAAAAATCTAGATTCTACTTACTTGCACCAAGAACAATCATGAGTATACCATGCAACATCACCATAAAACTCAAAAAAATTGATCCAAGTTGCAAATACAAGCCTTAAACAAGAGTGGCACCTCGCAATTTCAGCCAATAACCCTAATAGGGCGCAAATTTCAGACCTCTTGTCTCCAAGCACAAGTTATGATGAAAATGAATGTCACTTTATGCTTATTTATACAAAATTTAACCTAAAATTAATTTCAATTCATAATTACTGGGCCAACCTAGCCAATTTCTTACACAAATTAAATCTGAAGAAAATAAAATTAATTTGCATCTAAAAATCACTCCATGGGTGACATCATGCCCCTCTAGGGTGATGTTGAGCCCCATGTATGAAATATCGGGCAAGGAAGGTGAAATGTTAGGCCTCCAAAGGCCTGAAACTCTGCCCATATGTGTCAATGCCTCATAAATTCCATCCAATATGAAACCCTAGCTCTAGATGATGTCTAGGGCCCTCAAGGGCTAACGTCCATGTGGGAAAAGTAGGATCCCCTGGGTCTAGATCTGTCAATGTGCCTCCAAAGGTAACATCCTTGTTTCTCCCTATGCAAGTTTTCAATCTCTTCTTACCCCTAGCTGGGGTTTCAACATCCATTTGTGGGGTTTAATTCCCCCATGAAGGTCTGAGCTAATAATTCCCTCATGCGTACCTGTCCACTGATCAAGGTACTATAACAACAAAAGTATACCCTTCATGAGTTCATAATTCACGTGGATCATAACATGTAAAACATCCAATAATTAAATTACCCAAAMATGTGCATCAAACCCCCCTTAACCCAAACAAATGCTCAAAGACGTTATGCAATTTGACAAGTTAGGTTTGGAGAAGGTCTCAGGGTGTCCTATTGAGCTAACCTCTCTTAAGTTTGGGGTGTTTCCCAGGTGAGATCTAGTCCAAGTCATGTAAGTGTATGAGGTGGCATGGGGTGCATGTAATAACAAGGAAAGGTAGAGTCTTACCTATGGGTGCCTTTGTAGAGGGTGAGCTACACCTTGTCACAAATGAAATTGTTTCCTATCCAATTCATTTCCTTTTACTCTTAGTTTTATTTATTTAGATATTTTTCTCTTGTGCTTCAAGGAAATAGTTGAGGGCCACTATCCTGGCTTGATGACTAGAGGTAACAACATTATCCACAAAAATTTCATGGAAATGAGAAGGATGGGTCGTGATGAGACCCCATTTTTCTTGTCTATGCCACCAAGAGCCACTACCCTGGCTTGGTGACCAGATAGGTGGTAGTGTCATATCACTACATACCCATGGTCATAATAGGTCGGATCGTGATGATACCTCCTATCCATCAACTAGTACCTTGAGTGTTTATGTTATATTATGGGTCCCATTTTCTTACTAATAATATTTTCACTGCTTTCTCAGGGATCCCCGGGTGAAACATCGCGAAGGTTTCAACATTGGATTTTAACTCTTGCCAACTACTTTTACCCTCTAGGCCTTTAGCCCCTTCTTCCCACGAGGTAAGGTACAACCCTTCCTAGTGTAGCCAATCCGAATGCCCAAACAAGGATAAGGGAGATGAAAGGAATAAAGATGGAAAGTGGTAAGTATGGAGGGAACCGACGATGAATTTTCATAGATATACCCAGTTGCAACCCATCCTAAAGGGAAATCAACTTATTAGGGCACCATGTCACCCTTCTAGGTATGAATGAGGAAAAGAGAATAATTTTCAAGAAAATGTCATGAAATTGAATAAGTCTTCAATACAACATATTCAAGTGCTTTAAAAATTAGAGTGATGCATACCATGATACCTAGACTCATTACCTCATGGAGCAAGACTCACCTCTACTTCAGGACTAGGATGATGTGATGGATATTGTTGCCGGTGATATGTGGACTGCACTGAAGAAAAGAGGGTCCCTCCGAGGCCATGCTCAAGCCGTCTGACTCTCAGTACTCCATGTCTATGACCTGTGGGCATTGAGACATGATATCCTTAGTTATTCATAGGCTAGGAGATAACATCTAGCTCCATCTCAGGGACATGTGATCACCATAGAGCGCATGAGAACCTCAACATCTATGGTATGACCTGTACCTACTAAACCTCAACAAACGATATTAGTAATCCCTAGGGTGGTGATATCACCCCTCGTCCATATATGATAAAATAAACAAATAAAAGAATCGATGGTATAACATATGATTATGAGCATACATATATACATAATTAATGAAGACAATATGAAAATTGCAACTACAACTATGCTAATATGATATGCAGATGGTATATACAATGAATGCAAATGTCTACCTACCTCTACTTACCTGTTTGTTGAATGCTAGGTGTAGTCAAATAACTAGTGAAACCATCCTAGCAATATCTCATAATACCTTCCTTTGTGCTTCATCATAAACCAAAACAATCACAAGTTAAGAACAAATATAAGATGAGTTATAACATGTGTCATATCATCGAAAATCGTAAAGTCTAGCTCATGGAGGTGGGAGGGAGGGACAAAATTATGCCAAGTTACACTTCTAGGAAAGTGCTCAATCCATCTCAGAAAGGGATCGTGAAAAATCAAAGGCTCAAAAGACTGAATCAAAGAGTTTGAAGGTTGGATACCTTATACGTCATCACATCTTGAGGTTTGGCAAGGGACTAGCAAGAATCTAGAGGATGATTGGAAATTTTTTAAGGAAAAGTTGAAACACTGAGATACCAAACTTCTTCTTAAGGTATTCAACCTACACTTGAATTCTAAAAGAAGGATTTGCCCCGGAGCAGACTCAAGACAAGGGACATGTTTCCCAACTACACCCTTGGTGACATAGCGAGGTAAAGTGGTTTAAAGGAGATGGAAAACCTTGTCACAAGTACCCTGCTTCAAGCAAGAAACGTCCTTATACTTATCAAGATTTGAGCACAAGAATGGTTGATAATCTTCTTCATAGAATAAATCCAAGTGCTCAAAGGAATACTCATCAAAATATTCAAGGTATGACTGAAAATCATCAAGAGAACATTGTTAAATTTGGAAGAATCGACAGTCATTCTCCAATGAGATTCCATATGGGCCACCCTGAGGCTAGCCAGGGATATTTGGAGAATAAACCAGTCTTGTGAGGCATTGACAAAAGCCAGGGGGAATGTACAACCTCTGTGAGTCAAACCAAAAATCAGGATGAACGAGATGCTATGTGAGTCTAATGCAAAATTCATGGGGAACGTACAACCTCTGTGAGCATAGAATGTCTAGTGAAAACGTCAGGGGGAACGTACAACCTCTGTGAGCATAGACATACTAGTGCAAAATTCAAGGGGAACATACAACCTATGTGAGCCTAGTCAAGCCTTGTGAGCCATGAGCAAAAGTCAAGGCACCTAGCAAAAGTTAGGTTGAATATAAAATTCCTATGAGATAGAAACAAACGATATTCCTAATATTGAAAATAATATAAATGTATTGATCTAGTGCATTGGCACATGTAACATTATCCACCATGAAGAGAATTTCGAATTGCCTTGTAAAGAGTTGATTTGTAACTGAATTCTTAAGTCTAGTTCTATTTTTGAACTAAAGAGTAATGCTAAGTTGCAACTGAAGTATCAAGTCTAGTTCTATTTTCGAACTAAAGTGTAATGTTGAGTTGTAACTAAAGTCTCAAGTCTATTTCTATTTTCGAACTAAAGTGTAATGTTGTGTTGTAACTGAAGTCTCAAGTCTAGTTCTATTTTCGAACTAAAGTATACCAGTCTCAAGTCTAGTTCTATCTTTGAACTAAAGTGTAATGTTGAGTTGTAACTGAAGTCTCAAGTCTACTTCTATTTTCGAACTAAAGTATACTAGTCTCAAGTCTAGTTCTAAGTTTGAACTAAAGTATGAAGCTGAGTTATGATTAAAGCATGCAAACAGGTTACTATTTCGATTCTCTCCTTTTCTCCTCTTTAACCTATATAAGTAGAGGTCGACCCCTCTCTTCAACACAATTTTGATATGTAGGTTAAGGGAGAAGCAATAGAGGATTATATCAATGATAAAGAGGCAGCATACCAAAGAAACATATCCATGTTTTATATGAACAATAGAGGATGCATATCAAAGGCATATATCAACAACATATCAGTGTTGTATATCAACAATAGAGACAACATATCAAAGGTGTATTTTAGCAAGGTCTTTTAGGTATTTGTCAGGTCAGAGTCATCTTGGAAAGATCTTTAAGAGAAGAACATTCATGGTGGATATTTGTAAGTGATCATACATTATTAATGCAATAAAGGAATATTGTTTGCTAGGGTTTTTCTCCCTGTATAGGGTTTCCCTAGGGTATATGTGTTGTTGATGTGCATGCTTACTTATCTACATAGTTATTTCTATTCGGTTATGATTTGGTATTGTTGAAGTGTATTAAGTTGGAATCAAAGTGTTGAAGAAAATAAAAAAATTAATCTGCATAAGAAATCAAGCTCAAAATTTAACATGGTATCAAATATTAGGGTGTGTTAAATGTGTTGAAGTGCAGCAACAGGTACACACAGATCCAAGCTAGCTTGATTAAGTTTCTAGTGTGAATTCCATGGCATCCTCCATTTCAGTCAGGGCTGAGGATATTCTCAAAGGAGCTACCAACTTCAATGTGTGGAAGCTTCGAATAACAAATATCTTGCAGGAGTATGATCTTGAGCAGTATGTGACCACAGTGGTGGAGGAACCCATGAATAATGCAGGAAGAGCGACCTTCAGGAAGAGTCAATAAAATTCCAAGCGAATCATCTTTGACTCAGTCAAAGACAATATAATGCCTGCAATTACTTTGTTAATGACTGCCAAGGAATGTATGGATACCTTGGTGAATCTGTATGAGAAACAAGCTCAAAGTAAGAAGAGGACACTTAAGCACAAGATTAAGTATTTGAAGATGGAGAAAGGTGAATCAGTGGCATCTTTCTATTCCAGGATAACCGAGATTAGAGATCAGCTTTTGGTCACAGGGGTGACAGTGGACGACGATGATTTAGTGCAAGCCATTTTTTGACAGTCTTCCTTCTTCATGGGATACCTTCTTATCCAATGTAAGTGGGAGAGAGATTCAGCCCACGTTTGAGAGGTTATGGCACGATTGCCTCCAGAAGGAGATTCACACAACTACCACGAGAGAGCCAACGAAAGAAGAGCTCTCAGCTTTAGCATCAAGATTCAAGGGAAAGAATAAAGGCACTTTCCAGAAAGGCTCTCAGAGGAAGCCAAACACTAAAGGTAAATTCAAAGGAAAGAATACTGATATATCTAAGATTAAATTCTTTAGTTGTAATAAGTTTGGTCATTTTGCGAAATATTTTTGGTTTAGAAAGAAATATCCAAGGAAATGGAAACATCATGCCTCAATTATTGAGGATGATGAATCCAAAAGAAATAAGAAAATTCCTTCTAATGAGGAAGAAAATATAAAAGAATATTAATTGGTTTCTGCCTTATCCAGTTTAGTTTCCATGGGGCTGAAAACTTGGTTAGTAGACAGTGGTGCATCAAAGCACATGACAAGGTACAAGGATATCCTCTCAGATTTCGAGACAAAATCATTTGCAGAGCAGGTTTGGGGATGAAAAATGTTACAAGATAGAGGGACTAGGCTCTATCTCCTCCAGATTGGAATCTGGGGCTAGAATTCATGTTGATGAAGTATTATATGTTCTAGGGCTCAAGAAGAATCTACTAATAGTTGCAACCCTTGAGGACAAGGGATATTGGGTGATCTTCAAGGACAGGAAGGCACTACTATGGGCTAAAGGTATCTAATTAAGTACAACATAACCCATTGGAGCTCGCAGTGGAGGAATGTATGTCGTGTCAGGATAGTCAATTCAAGCATTTTCTCATGATGTGACTAGCTCCAGTGAGTTGTGGCACAGAATACTTGGACATATTCATTACAAATCTCTTCCAAATCTACAGAACATGGTATGTGGAATGCCCTCTATTTCTCTTAGTAAAAATGAAATTTGTAAGGAATGCATGCTAGGTAAAAATATAAAGAAATCATTTCCTAGTAGTGACAACATAGCTCACAACATCTTAGATATGGTTCATTATGATGTATGTGGTCCCATGTCATCTCCCCCACTCAGTGTTTGTTTGTATTATGTCATTTTTATTGATGATTACTCAAGAAAATGTTGGATATATTTTCTTAAAGATAAAAGTGACACATTTGATAAATTCAAAGAGTATAAATATTTTATTGAAAAGCAGACAGGGAAACACATCAAAATCCTTAGAACAGACAATGGAGGAGAGTTTGAATCTCTTCAGTTTGAGGATTTCTGCACGTCAGCAGGAATCAAGAGACAGTTTATTGTGCCATATAACCCCCAACAAAATGGTGTCGTTGAGAGGAAAAACAAGACTATGTGTGAGATAGAGAAAGCAATGATGTTTGACCAAGATCTGCCAAATTCATTATGGGTAGAAGCTACCTCCACTGCCATGTATATTCAGAACATGTTTCCACATGATATCTTGAAGGACAAGACTCCTGAAGAGGTCTTCTCAGGGATCAAACCTGAAGTATGGCATCTGAGGATATTTGGGTGTCCTGTGTATATTCATGTCCCTAAGGAAAAGGGGACAAAGATGGAAGCCTCAGGAAAGAAAGTGGTTTTTTTGGGGTACAGTGAGAACTCCAAGGCTTACAAGATTTATGTACTAGGTCAGAGGAAAATAGAGGTAAGAATATATGTGGCTTTCCATGAGGAAGCCACATTTAAGAAATCCAGAGAGCTTTAGCAGGAATCAGAAGCAGTTCAACCAACTTCACCCTCTTCTGAAAATAAAGAGTCAGATGATCAGAGGGAGGAACCTCATGAAGGTCCAAGTATTGAGCCCCTAGAACCTGCTGAAGTTTTAGAAATAACTCTTGAAAAACCTCCAGCCAAAAGGAAGCTAGGGTGGCTTAAAGAAATAGTGCAGGAAGCAGAAAGGATAACTGCTCCCAAAGGAACTTTCAGGGAAAGGAAGAGGCTGTTAATGTTTATGCCATTATTATAGTTCTTTTCATTTCAATAGATAAGAGCATCATAAGAACAAGATCGCTGAGAAAAACACATTCAAAAGAGACACAACATTTATCCTGGGAAACCCTCTAGGGGAAGAAAACCCAACAAAAACTTCCTTATCATAAAGCTTATACAATGTTCAAGAGATAACTCAAACCAATACAGAAAGTCCTCCCCGAGAGATGTGCCACTCTTCTCCCTCTCTCCAACTGGTAATTGCAGCTTGCCTCATAAGAGAATGAGCAAGTGAGTTGTGTGTTAGAAGTGAGGCGCTAGCCTCCTATATATACAAGATTGGCACATGTGAGAGGGTTTCACTGGCAGGGCCGACCTCTCACTTTGGGTGGGTAAACCCACCTTTAATTAATTCTGGGTCTTCAATAATAACTGTTGGGGCTGACTTCTTATTCTTCCATTTATAATTGTTCGATGACCAATCTGCAAAAGGGGATTTGGTCCTTATACAATTACTGACATGATTAATCCACAATGGGGATTAATCCTAATAATAAAATAACAATAATAATAAGAATGCTCTTTGCAGTTACATTATTTCAACACTCCCCGTTAATAAGAAGGGTATTCTTCATCAGCATCAGGCAAGAGAGGTCTACATCATCAGTGGCATCAAAAGGAAAGTATCGTCAATATCATCTTGAAACATTGACTAGCACATTTACGAGTCATCGGAAGTTTTCTTCATCGGCAGCATCATCATTCTCGAAAGAATGTCATCATCATCTGCATCAATATGTATCAATAAAAATGATACCTCATCACAACACTAGGATGGCACATCACAGTACTACACTGGCTCAATGTCACAGTGGTTAAG
>JZKD02S1738796.1:1227990-1249562 GCA_000966675.3 Picea glauca
AAGAGATGTGCCACTCTTCTCCCTCTCTCCAACTGGTAATTGTAGCTTGCCTCATAAGAGAATGAGCAAGTGAGTTGTGTGTTAGAAGTGAGGCGCTAGCCTCCTATATATACAAGATTGGCACATGTGAGAGGGTTTCACTGGCAGGGCCAACCTCTCACTTTGGGTGGGTAAACCCACCTTTAATTAATTCTGGGTCTTCAATAATAACTGTTGGGGCCGACTTCTTATTATGCCCTTTATAATTGTCCGATGACTAATCTGCAAAAGGGGATTTGGTCCTTATACAATTACTGACATGATTAATACACAATGGGGATTAATCCTAATAATAAAATAACAATAATAATAAGAATGCTCTTAGCAGTTACATTATTTCAACAGAAGCCTCATAGGTTTGGAGTCTATGTTGCACTGATGAGAAACATTATTGATTCCAAACCTTCTTCATTTGAAGAAGCAGATAAATTACAAGTATGGAAGGATGTCATGCTTGAGGAATACAAGTCTATTATAAAGAAAAATGTTTGGGACATTGTGCCGAGGCAAAAAGACAAATCAGTGGTTTCTTCCAAATGGATCTATAAGATCAAGCATGTAGCTGATGGAAGTGTGGAAAATTTCAAAGCAAGATTTATAGCCAAAGGCTTCACTCAAAAATAAGGAATCGACTACAAAGATACTTTTGCTCTTGTAGCCAGGTATACCCCCATTCTAACTATTATTGCTTTAGCTCTCGTTCTTGGTTGGAAGCTACATCAGATGGATGTAAAAACAACATTCTTGAATGGAAATATTGATCAGGAGGTCTTTGTGGAACAACCAGTTGGTGTTGTACTGCATAACAAAGGCACTCATGTATGCAAGCTAAGGAAGGCCTTGTATGGTCTTAAGAAGGCTCCCATAGTTTAATATGACATGATTGATGGCTTTCTTAAAATCCTGGGATTTCAGAAAAGTGATGTTGATGCAAATATGTACTTCAAGGTAAGAGGTAACCAACATGTTATACTAATCATGTATGTTGATGATATCTTTCTAACAAGAGATGAAGGGATAATAGCTTGGTGTAAGAGGGAGCTAACCTCAAAATTCGATATGAAAGACTTAGGCTTGATGCATTACTTCCTAGGATTGGAAGTATGGCAAAGACAGGGTGAGATATTTCTGGCACAAGGAAAATACACAATGGATGTACTAAAGAGTTTTGGTATGATGGATTGCAAATCCATGTCTACTCCGATGGTTACCAACTTGAGGAAGCTGCATGATTTTGATACAGGTTCAGATTTGGTGGATCCCACCATGTATAGGAAGCTGATTGGATCATTGATGTACATGATCCACACTAGGATAGATATATGCTATGCAATGATTTCATTAAGTCAGTTCATGACTGAACCGAGACAGAGACATTGGGTGGAAACAAAGCACATCTTGAGATATCTCAGAGGGACCATTACTTATGGTATGAGATATACATCCAGTGGTGGTTTATTTATGCATGGGTATGCAGATGCTAACTGGGTAGGAAGCCCGCTGGATCGGAGGAGTACGTCCAGATACTGCTTTAATTTAGGATCTTTTTTGATCTCTGGGTCAAGTCGAAAGCAGGGATCCATTGCACAGATTACAACAGAGGTTGAGTACATTGCAGCAAATGATGCTAGCAAGGAAGCAATATGGCTCAAAAAATTGGTTTCTGGGTTGTTTGGTGATAAGCTTGAAATGACAGTGGTTCACCGTGATAACAAAATTTGCATAAAATTGACAAAGAACCCCGTATTTCATGATAGGTCAAAACATATTGACATGAGGTACCACTACATCCAAGACTTGGTCCAGAGAAAAACTATAAAGTTACAGTACATAACCATGAGCAAGCAGGTAGATGATATCCTGACCAAGCCTCTGACCTCGAGACAGTTTGTGCAGCTGAGAGGCAAGCTTGGTGTGGCTGAGAATAACTCCCTCATTGAGAGGGAGTGTTAAATTTGGCAGCATCGACATTCATTCTCCAATGAGATTCCATATGTGCCACCCTGAGGCTAGCTAGGGAGATTTGGAGAATCAACTAGTCTTGTGAGGTATTGACAAAAGCTAAGGGGAACGCACAACTTATGTGAGTCAAACCAAAAGTTAGGACGAATGAGATGCTATGTGAGTCTAATGCAAAATTCAGGGGGAACGTACAACCTCTGTGAGCATAGACAGTGTAGTGAAAAAGTCAGGGGGAACGTACAACCTCTGTGAGAATAGACAGACTAGTGAAAAATTCAGGGGGAACATACAACCTCTGTGAGCCTAGTCAAGCCTTGTGAGCCATGAGAAAAAGTCAAGGCACCTAGCAAAAGTTAGGTTTAATATAAAATTCCTATGAGCTAGAAACAAACGATATTTCTAATATTGCAAATGATATAAATGTATTGATCTAGTATGTTGGCACGTGTAACATTATCCACCATGAAGAGAATTTTGAATTTCCTTGTAAAGAGTTGAGTTGTAACTGAAGTCTTAAGTCTAGTTCTATTTTCGAACTAAAGAGTAATGTTGAGTTGCAACTGAAGTATCAAGTCTAGTTCTATTTTTGAAATAAAGTGTAATGTTGAGTTGTAACTAAAGTCTTAAGTCTAGTTCTATTTTCGAACTAAAGTGTAATGCTGAGTTGTAACTGAAGTCTCAAGTCTAGTTCTATTTTCGAACTAAAGTATACCGGTATCAAGTCTAGTTCTATTTTCAAACTAAAGTATACCAGTCTCAAGTCTAGTTCTATTTTCGAACTAAAGTGTAATTTTGAGTTGTAATTGAAGTCTCAAGTCTACTTCTATTTTCAAACTAGAGTATACCAGTCTCAAGTCTAGTTCTAAGTTCGAACTAAAGTCTGAAACTGAGTTATGATTAAAGCATGCAAACAAGTTACTATTTCAAGTCTCTCCTCTTCTCCTCTTCATCCTATATAATCAGAGGTCGACCCCTCTCTTCAACACCGTTTTGATATGCAGGTTAAGGGAGAAGCAATAGAGGAGTATATTAGTGATAAAGAGGCATCATACCAAAACAACATATCAATGTTGTATATCAACAATCGAGGTTGCATATCAGAGGCATATATCATCAACATATCAATGTTGTATATCAACAATAGAGGCAACGTATCAGAGGTGTATTTCAACAAGGTATTATAGGTCTTTGTCAGGTCAGAGTCATCTTGGAAATCTCTTTAAGAGTAGAACATTCATGGTGGATATTTGTAAGTGATCATACATTATTAATGCAATAAAGGAATATTGTTTGCTGGGGTTTTTCTCCCTGTACAGGGTTTCCCCAGGGTATATGTGTTGTTGTTGTGCATGCTTAATTATCTACATAGTTATTGCTATTCGATTATTATTTGGTATTGTTGAAGTGTATTAAGATGGAATCAAAGTGTTGAAGAAAATAAAATAATTAATCTGCATAAGAAATAAAGCTCAAAATTTAACAAACATAGAACTAGGTCACCCTTGGGTGCTTGGAAAACATCTATAATTGCATCATCTCCTTGTTTCCAAATGCAAAATTAGTAGTAATCTCATATGATAGTTGTAAAGGAAACATTTGGAAATGACCATCAATGTCATAAATAGGGTCCCCATCGTAGACAATCACATCCGATTTACATTTCCCGACATGTATGAACTCATAAATATTATCAACCATGTCATTACCTTTATAATAACATAAAGGGATTAAAACATCCAAGGGATCCTCTAACACTTCTTCAATTTACAAATCACAAAATAAAGCATCTTCAAAATCTTGCAGGAAAGGGAAACAACTTACCGTATTCTTTTCTTCTTGTACAAAAGCGTCGAATATTTGGATAACTTCATAAAATGGAAGAGCAAGAATCAGTGCCTTGTCCTCATGACTTTCCCCTGCATCTTTAGCTTCATAATACAAAGGGTCTAGCTTGTCCAAGTATTCCCTTTCTTCTTCACCTTCTGAATCATAGAATAAGGTATCATCAAAAACTTGAAAAGGAAAGTGACTAACCTCATCCTCTTCTTCTTGTGAAGGAGGAATGGGTTTTCATATGGCTTCATCAGAGGGAGGAGCACACATTAATACTTCATCATCATGTTTGATATCTTTGGGTACTTGCTCTTTAACCAGGTCCTCATTATCCTTGCTAGAATAATGAGTAAATTTTTTTTCTTCCCCATGGGATTGGTAACCTTCATCAAGATCCCTCTCCTAAACCTCTTGTTTATTGATGCCTTGCTACAACCTTTTCAGGAATTCTTCAACATAGGTCTCAAGGAAATGTATTTTCTTAAGAATATCTGGGGTATCTTTGGGCTCATCAATATTGACTTCTGGAACAAATGATTGTTCTTCCTTGGATGAGAAGATGTTGGCTTCAACTTCTGTGGCCATGTCATAAGCTTCTTGGATTGACCTTGGGCCCTTTTTATCAAGCATGAATTTTGATTGTCTTGAGAATGCCCTGATATAGAGGAAAATGAGGAATTGGGGTCTAGGACGATAGGTTCTAGGGAGTTGTCGTGACAGCTTCTGGAACTTGGTATGGATCTCTCTAACGATCTCATTCTCATTCTTATTTATGTGATTAAGTTTTTTTAGCAACAACATATGATCCTCTTTGATATTCCATCTCTTGAGGAAGACCTCTTCTAATTCAGGGATGATTTTAAGGATGKAAATTTATTTTAAAATGTAGAAACCTTGGCAAATCTTACTAATCCTTCATATGTCAACTATAAATGTTTGGAGATATTTTTGTAAAAATATTCAAATTTCTAATTATTTTATATAGTTTTTATAAAGTTTTGGCGATTTTTAAGGTAAAATAATTTTATCCTAAAGAATTTGGGCGAATCATTTTTAAAATAACAAATCTCGTTTTTGGAAAAACCATCTAAAATTATACCATGAGCGAAATTTAGCCCCTAAAATCATCCCTAATCTAATTGATCCATGGATGTAATACCGACATTAGAGAGGCCATCATACCATCTTCTGGAATTATCATGAAGAGTGGCAGAGAAAATCTTCATTGCCATATCCTTAATGTCATCTTTAATAGGATGGAGTTGAAAGAAGGCCCAAAAGTCATGCATATGGTCCTCAACATTCTCTTCATCACTACCAGTGAATTTAGGGAGCCATTTTACATACCTTGGAGGAATTTGTCGTGGATACCCCGATATTTCACTCATATCCAAGGGTTTAAAATTACTTGGGTCCCATTGAGAAGCCATGTTTGGATTAATCATTAGTGGAGTCGCCATATAATCCTTCTAGGGATCATCAAAGGGAAAAGAGGGAATCACCATTAGTGGAGTCACCAGGTAAGCTTTGAAAAATAAAAGGCTTTGAGAAAAGGCTTACCGAAAAAGTGTCATTCAAGGAAAATTGACTTGATGTTCCTCGACAACAGTGCCAAAAATGTTATTGTGTAATCTATACTTTCCCCAAGCTCAAGGAGAGTAAAATAAGATTGGTGTAACACAGGGGTAATCACCTAAATAGGATACCCCTTTCTATTTAGGAGAAGAATAAATCCACTCCAAGGGAGACATCCCAAGATCTAGGGTGTAAGGTAAGGCTAACCACCCCTCTCTCTAGGTCACTCAAAACAGACTTAAGTCTTGTTGGATGAAGCAAAGGAGAATAAAGTGTACATGCCCCTTAACAATACAACAACAAAAGTTATGGCAACAACAAGTGATGACGAATGCTTCAACAAGACTTCAAGTTTGTAGAGATGACTGCTACCAATCAATGTATGAAGCAAGTGATAAATATATAGCAGCAATAATTAATTAATGATAGTTATAATAACATCCAGAAAATGTACTTGAATAGACAATATAAAAATATATGAAGTATTGAAATGATAACACTTTTCTCATACAATTTATAGATATATGTCAATTAGAAAATAAACTCTAATAGGCTGCTAATGATAATTGTAGAAACACCAAAATAAAGTACTGGCAGCAGTAGTAAAACCTTTAGAAAAGTATTTAGAAAGGCAATTTGATGCACACTTTAGTCTTGGTTGATTGTATCTTGCCTTATACAATTTCTGGACTGATTTAAGTGATCAAACCAGTTTGGATATGCTGCAAAATGATGGTTGTAGCAATGATTATAACAACAACAACTTAGTGGTTAGTATTCCTAGACTAGGTTAGCAAGTTAGTTTAGGTTAGTAGGGTATCAAGTAGAGAGATTGAGTTCGAATTTTGATGATTCTTGTCAAGAAAAAAAGGTTGAAGACTAGTTCCTTTTAGGGGTAAATGGATTCAATGTGGGCGGCTCCTTCTAAGGCTGCAAATTAATGATGATACACAAAAGTCTAAGAGGGAAAAAGTCTAGGAGGAGAAGCAACTTAAGTCCTCCTACATTTTTTAATTAAGAGACAAAGTGTTAGGGTGTAGGAACTTCTAGGCCCTAGCACCTTGCTCTCCTTAGCCTTTATATGGATTAGAACTTATGCAACAATAACCAAATGCAAACCTCTAGAGTGCTAGCAATTTAGGGCTCTAGGGTTTCACTATTACTAGATCAGTTTAGTGAAAGCTTGGCAAATAAAAAGTAAGAAAGTAGCAACTTTATTTTCTTACTTCAAGCATTAAATACACCATGCATATTCATAATATTGTATGATCAAATAAAACCATACCTTAAACCATTCAATAGATGACAAAATGAAGATTCTACTTACTTGCACCAAGAATAATCATGAGTATACCATGCAAGATCACCATAGAACTCAAAATATTGATCCAAGTTGCAAATACAAGCCTTAAAAAAGAGTGGCGCCTCACAATTTCATCCAATAACCCTAATAGGGCACAAATTTCAGACCTCTTGTCTCCAAGGACAAGTTATGAAAAAATGAATGTCACTTTCTGCTTATTTATACAAAATTTAACCTAAAATTAATTTTAGTTCATAATTACTAGGCCGACCTGGCCAGTTTTTTATACAAATTAAATCTCGACAAAATAAAATTAATTTGCATCTAAAAATCACTCCAGAGGTGAAATTATTCCCCTATAGGGTGACATTGAGCCCCAACTATGGAATACCGGGTAGGGAAGGTGAAACGTTGGGCCTCCAAAAGCCTGAAACTCTGCCCATTTGTGCCAATGCCTCATAAATGTTGTCCAAGATGAAACCCTAGATCTGGATGATGTTTAGGGATATCATGGTGACGTCTAGGGACTTCAAGGGATAACGTACGTGTGGGAAAATAAATATCCCCTGGGTCTAGGTCTGTCAGGGTTCCTCCAAAGGTAACGTACTTATTTCTCTCGGTGCAAGTTTTAATTCTCTTCTTACCCCTAAATGGGGTTTAAACATCCATCTGTGGGATTTAAGCCCCCATGAAGGTCCAAGCTAATCATTCCCTCATGTGTACATGTCCATCGAGCAAGGTCCTACAACAAAAAAAGTATGCCCTCTAGGGGTTCATAAGTCACAAGGATCATAGCATGTAAATCACATCCAATAATTGAATTACCCAAACATGTGCATCAAACCCCCCTTAACCTACACAAATACTCAAAGACGTTATGCAGTTTGACAAGTTAGGTTTGGAGAAGGTCTCAGGGTGTCCTATTGAGCTAACCTCTCTTAATTTTGGGGTGTTTCCTAGGTGAGATATAGTCCAAGTCATCTAAGTGTAGGAGGTGACATGGGGTAAATATTTGGGCATGGGGTGCATGTAATAACAGGGAAATGCAGAGTCTTACCTGTGGGTTCCTTTGTAGAGGGAGATATGCACCTTGTCACAAATGAAATTGTTTCCTAGCCCATTCATTTCCTTTTACTCTTAGTTGTATTTATTTTTATCTTTTTGTCTTGTGCTTCAAGGAAATAGTTGAGGGCCAATGTCTTGGCTTGATGACCAAAGGTAACAACATTATCCACCAAACATTCATGGAAATGAGAAGGTTGGCTTGTGATGAGACCCCCTTTCTCTTGAATATTCCACCAAGAGCCACTACCCTGGCTAGGTGACCAGATAGGTGGTAGTGTCATATTTCTACATTCCCATGGTCATAATAGGTTGGATCGTGATGAGACCTCCCATCCATCAACTAGTACCTTGAGTGTTTATTTTATCTTATGGGTCCCCTTTTCTTACTGATAATCTTTTCACTTCTTTCTCTGGGATTCTTGGGCGAAGCATCTTGAAGGTTTCAACATTGTCTTTTAACTCTTTCCAACTACTTTTACCCTCTATGCCTTTAGCCCCTTCTTCTCATGAGGTAAGGTACAACCCTTCCTAGTGTAGCCAATCCCAATTGCCAAACAAGGATAGGGGAGATGAAAGGAATAAAGATGGAAAGTGGTAAGTATGGAGGGAACAAATGATGAATTTTTACAGATCCACCCAGTAGCAACCCATCCTAAATGGAAATCAACTTACTAGGGAACCATGTCACCCTTCCAGGTATGAATGAGGCAAAGAGCATAATTTCCAAGAAAACATCATGAAATTGAAGAAGGATTCAATACAACATATTCAAGTTCTTTAAAAATCAAAAGTGATACATACCATGATACCCAGACTCATTACCTGATGGAGAAAGACTCAACGCTACTTCAGGACCAATATGGTGTGATGGATATTGTTGTTGGTGATATGTGGACTGCATTGAAGAAAAGAGGGGCCCTCCAGGGCCATGCGTGAGTTGTTTGGATCTCGGTACTCCATGTTTAGGACCTGTGGGCATCGAAACATGATCTCCTTAGTTTTCCCTAGGCTATGAGATAATATGATGGCTCACTCATCCTTTTTCCATACAAATAAATCCAAAAATTCAAAAATGACAACTAATCTAGAAAATATTTTTTTTTTTTCATTTTTCATATATATGATGAAAAGAAAAACATGTAAATCAATAATGAAAGTAGAGAAAAATTAAAATCAAAGATGAAATACAACTAAAATACTATGAGAAATCAATATGCAAATGCAAGAAATTAAGGTGACATACCTACTTATCTGGGGCCTTGGGGCCCTGAAGATCAGGTGATAGGTGATGTCAGGTGAAGTGATACAACCAGTGAAACCTTGTGTTCATCATTTCATCAAGGTATCTTCCCCTGTGCTTAATCATGCAATACAACAAGGATAATTTGAGAAGATAATAATCATGATCATAAATAGACATATAATCAATCATGAAATGAAACTCGTGGAGATGGGTAGGAGGGAGGAAATCTTGTTGAAAAGAGTAGCCACAATTATGATCATCCTGTAAATACTTCCTGAAAGGATAGCTACAAGCTTGATTAATCCATATCTAAAGAGGGATACCATATGTAGACGATGGATCATCTTCATCCCCGTCATGATCATTGCTTCCTGAAGAGTGAGAAGATATGAGAGATCCAAAGAAGATGCCAATATTTCTCTGAGAAGAATAAATGAGGTGAGGGACAAGTTCAGGTCTAGAGAAAGAAAATTGTTGCCTCTTCATCTGTGAATCCTTGTAAAAATCCCCAAAATGAATATACTTTCTCTTTGTAGAGTGAGGCTTTGATTCTTTTGGAATGGCCATGTCCTGGTGTTCATCTAAAATTGAGGATGAAGGTGGATGAAATTCCTCATATAACAAGTCTGCATCCCCAAAAGGATATGCATCACAACTCCCAAGGGATGACTGAAAATAACCCTGAAAATACTACAACAGGCCATCCTCAAATGTACAGAACAAATATGTAATCATATCATCATTAGGATTCCAATCATCTGAAACATATATGCATGAAGACCAGTCCACTAACGATGACAACTCAACCCCTTTTGCTTGAGAGCTACCCTCAATTTCATAAATAGGGTCTCTATAAAAAATAAAACAACCAAAATCCCATGTGTGTCTCCCAATATGTATGAAAGTGTCTATAATCTTATAAACTATATACAAGGTTTCTTTCATAAGACCATCAATGTGGCTAAAAATGACCATCTCTTTTTCTTTGTGTGCAGAAAGAGCAAGGCTAGGGTGGCTTCAATTGGATCTCTGAATTCTTCATCATTGATACTAGTTGCTTCTTCAACTTCATGTATAGGAGGAGAGAAAGGTTGGACAACCTCACCTTCGTCAAGTGAGAAAAAAGATAACTATGTCTCATAAGTTTTCTCAACATGTTGCACCTCATTAGAATTCATTTTTCTCTTCATGGACATGCTCCTCCATCGCCTCTTCATCACAAGAGGCTTGATCCTTAATACAGAGTGCTTTGTTTGATTTTCTTCAAAAGTACTTGTGACATCCAAGGGCTCCTCTAATACATCTTCACTTCTAAAGTCATGGGAAAAATTACCATCAAGGTCTTTGAAAGGGTTACAACTCATCATGTTATCTTCTTGATGCACAGGAGGAACAGAGGCTTGGATGCCTTCATCAAAAGGAAGGGCAGATATAAGCACTTCATCTTCATCAAATGTCTCATCCAGATCTTCAACATGAGAAACATCATTGGGATCTTGTTGGTAAATTTATTCATATATATTTCCTTCAATATTTTCTTCATCGTCCACTATAGGAAAACCTTCTTTGCAAAGGGCATGCGAGCTCTTGGAAAGTATCTTGCAAATTTTGGGTAGTTGGCCAATAATTCATGAGAAATTATTCAATGATATTTTTTGAAGATGAGATACTTTTTGGATTACATGAGTGTGCAAGCTAGCTCCTTTGACTTGATTCCAGTGAAGATAAAAAAATTCTCATCAACACATCTTCATGTAGTACATTTAAAATTGAAGCATACTTCATATAATTCATGACATGGGTGATTGCTAGAGTTGGATCAACATAAAATTTAGGGAAACTTGCACTCCACTCCGTAGAGAAATGATTTGTATATCCATGAATATTTTGAACATAAATAGTAGGGTACACCTTACGGAATTCCCATGGTAAGTCTCATGAGGCCATGATTACATTACTTAGGTTAATACCTCAATGGAGTCACCAGATGAACTTTATGAAAGTATCATCAAGGGTGGAAGGGGAACTTCCTTCAAGTGGAGTCACCAGGAAATCTCGAGGTAAAGTTTTTGGGAATGAATCTTGCCAAAATGTTGTTAGGGAATGAAAGAGGATTCAAAATCCTCCTCGAAAATGGTGCCAAAATGTTATCATACAAACTGTAGGTTGGGAAAATCCTGACCCAATCCACAAGATGGTGATAACAGTGGGACAATTTACCCACTATCACCTCAGATAAACCCTCCCCTCACATTACCGAAGGAAGAATCCAACACAAGGGCGCAGTCCCAAGTGACCCTAGGGAGGAAATGAGACAAAAAGTTAGACGATGGAATTGATGCCCCTATAGGTCAAAATACTAAGTGGAATATATTTTGGAAATGATTTTCAAAAGTGGTTAATAGTTTCCAAGAAAATTGAGTACCTGCAAAAGTTGATTGAACCTGCCTGAGACATAAGAAAATATGAGTATACAAGATTAAGGTTAAGATTAAGGTTATGTGAAAGTTGTCCCTATTTGCAGCAATCAACATGGATATATATATATATATATATATATATATATATATATATATATATATATATATATATATATATATCTAACAGTAAGTAAATGTTTGTTCTAGCTGCTATCAACATGCTAAAAATCAAGAAAAAGATGAAGGAGATAAGATATAAATTACTTGGATAACTCGAGTATGAAAGCATAAGAATTTAGCAATAAACTAAGGTTGTTATAAACAAGTATTGCAGAGATATTTTATCAGCCTTATGGATGTAGCATACTATTGCTACAACAGAAAATTTCAACCCAAAAAACAAGAAAGTAAACAACCCAAAAAGTGTGTTGAGGCTAGTAGATTATAGGGGCAATTTATTAACAACTTTTGACGGTTTAAAAGTGAGTTGTAATCAAAGAGAGAATACTTTTCTACGGCCATAATGGTTGTAGATTTGATTGAATTATATCTCTAATAATACCAAGAAAATAAAGACGCCCTAAATGCTTTAGTAACCTCAAAGCATGAAGAAAATATTCCCACTTAAATAAGATCAATATCTCTCTAAATCATGTTTACCAAAGAAAACAATTTATTTCTCCAATGCAAGATTCAAATTAGTGCCTTTAAAATTTGGGTGAATGGAGTCTTGAAAGAATGAGTTATATCAACAAAATCCTTAGGGGTGTAAATCCTCTTACTCCCTAGGGCATGCAAATCAATCTAAGGAAAATCTAGGAGGGTGTACACCCTTGTACTCCTCCTAGCAACCTTGCAATAAATGACTTGTAAAATAGCAAATTGTTAAAATGTTGATGTGATCTTTTCACCATAGACAATCCAATATTTTCTCCCAACCATAGGAATGAAACCATCCCCGAGCACTTTAACCTTTGAAGCAATTTAACCTTTGACAGAGAGAATGATTATGGAAAACCACAATATCATCAAGAAAACACACCTTCTCCAAGGATAACACACTAGAAAGATATCCCAAGACCACAGACCAACAACCAATCACCACTGTAGTAGTTACATCTCTCCTCTAGACTTGCACAATTATTATCTTGTATGAGAGAGTGAGTGAGTGTGTACAAATGAGCTCAAGTGCCTCCTATTTATAGTGGTTCTTGTTACCTCTTTGGGTCGACTTGTCCTTATAGAAGCTAATACTTTAATATTAATTATTTTACTGAGCCAAATTGTCTTCTAGGGTTTTTACACATCCGTTTAGGATTTCTCTAGCTTCCAGAATATTCTATTCTAGTCAAAGGTTACACATGAAGGTTAATATCTCCTATATCTACCATAATATCAACACTCCCTCCTCGCTATGGAGGTATTAGTTGTAATGGTTTCAAACACATCCATCATTTCACATGGTATGGGAAAGGCTCACATAGTCTTGCAAACCATTCTACTGGTAGCATCATCATAGCCACATAGGCTATCTCATGATCACGCAGATCAAGTCACGAGCATCATCATCACTATCAATGTCATATGGTAGCATCCTGGCATCAAAATATATCATTGTCTGCATCATCTCTCGAGGCCATACTCCATCTGAGTAATCATGCATGATGTTGAGTAAGTCATGTGTTGGAATTAGTGCACTCAATATAGTGTCTTGCATGAGTCACTCACTCAACAGAGTGATATAGGGACCATTCTTCCTATCTTGGTTACCTCTTGTGACATGGGAAGAATGATTGTCCTAACAGATGCTGACAACCATGCCATGGGATACAAGGACCATTCTTCCCACTCTGGTCACTATTGTGAACTTAGGAAGAATAAATGTCCTGGACCATTTTCCCTCCTCTGTCCACTACTGTGAACTTAGGGAAAATGTTTTTCCTGTACCAATCTCCCCACTCTGGTCACTATTTTGAACTCAGGGAGACAGACCATTCTACCTATCTAGGAAAATCCCCAGAAGGATAATTGTCTTGGACCATTCTACCTATCCAGGCAATGCCTCAAGAGAATAGTTGTCCATGGTACATCACCAATCTATTCTACCTCGACCATTCTCCACCTAGATATTTTCTCTCCACCAACACACTAACTATCCATGATGCCATATATCAACACTCCCTCCCAACCGAGGAATTTATCTCCTCCTTTTCAACCAAGGGAGGGTTTCTCCACAAGTCCCATCTTGTCCCTCAAGTATGAAAAATTTATCTTGGATAAAGGTTTTGTCAAAATAGCAGTTGTCTGTTCATCGATGGAGATGTACTAGAGAATCACTTCTTCCTTCTGGACTTTATCACAGATAAAATAGTACTTGATCTCAATGTGATTTGACCTGCCATGGAACACAGGGTTCTCTGAAATATTCACACAACTCTAATTATTACAATATATCATAGTTGAATCCAACACTTGAATAAATAGTCCAGAAATGAGCTTACAAATCCATACTTCTTCCGTACAAGCATCACAAGCTACAATATACTATGTTTTTTTAGTGCTGAGTGAAACAAACTTTTGTTTCCTTCTAGCCCATGATATCATAGCAGATCCCAAACTGAAACATATACCAATAGTACTATTTCTCTCATTTGCACTCCCTGCCCAATCTGAATCAGTAAACCCATGAAGACGTACGCCATTTTTTGAGGCATATCTCAAACCATAATTTAGCGTCCCATGAAGATATCTCAAAATGTGTTTTGTGTCTATTCAATGCTCATGTCTAGGTTCCACCTAGAACTGGATCAACATGTTCACAACAAAGCAAATGTTCAGTTAGGTATTAACCAAATAAATTAATGAGCCAATCAACTATTAGTACAGGGACTAGTCTACTAGATCAGAATCATAGTCTCTCATCTTCTTCAGATCTTTCACCATGGGAGTTTCCATGGATTTGCAATCCATCATCCCAAACTTTTGAAGGATATTTACAACATACTTCCCTTTCCCCAAGAATATTTCACCATGCTTCTGCCATACTTCTAGTCCCAAATAATAATTCATGAGACCAAGATTCTTCATATCAAATTCAGAGGCTAACTCCCTCTTACATTGAATAATGAGAGGCTATGCACCTATCAGAAACAAATCATCAACATATAGTAGCAAGATCATAGGTGCATCATTCACAACCTTGTAATAAAGGTTTGGATCAACATAGCTCTTGGAAAATCCAAGTCTCGTCAAGTAACTGTCAATTTGTGCATACCAAGCTCTTGGATCTTTCTTGAGTCCACATAAGGCCTTCTTTAATATGCATACATAGGTTTCTATCAGGTGTACCTCAAAAACTCAAGGTTTATCTATGTATACTTCCTCCTCAATTACTCCATTGATAAAAGAGGTCTTTACATCCATCTGATGTAAACTCCAACCCATGGATGTTGTAAGAGATATGATGGATTTAATAGAGGTGTATCTGGAAAATAGAGCAAACGTCTCATCACATTCTTCTCCCTCCTACTAGGAGAACACTCTAGTCACACATATTTCCTTGTGTTTATCGATACTCCCATATACTAGATGCTTTATCTTGTAAACCCATTTTGAAGTGACTACAGACTTTCCATACATAATTTTTCATAATGGATTGATATTCTTGCATCATAGCTTCCTTCCATTCTTTCTTCTTGAATTATTATTCAAAGGTGGAAGGTTCTGCATTGACAAGACTTGTCATGAGTGCCGCATAATTAGAGAATATCTTGGGCCTCTTTCTTTCCTTGAAGATGCCACTGGGAGATTTATGTATTTATGCTTCTTGTAGGGTGGATTCGAACCATGTTGGTCATTTTTTGGTCTCAGGTACAATAATTGGTTCCACGGGTTCAAGTGGTTGTTTTGGTTCTTCATTTGGATGTTCTGGAGAACATGTAGTTTCTTCCTTGGTAACTTCATGTTCTTCTTCATCGTTGGAATCCATGCTATATATTTTTTGAAGGAAATATTTTCATCAAAAGTCACATCTTTGCTAATTTCAATCTTTTTTTGACCTGGAAAATAGATTTTTTAATATATTGATGACTCACTATATCCAACGAATATTCCCTTCGTTCCTGAAGGTTCCAACTTCTTTCTTTTGTCCTTGGGAACATGAATATTAGTCAAGACAACCAAATATACTCAAGTGTTCAACACTTGGCTTATTTCCAAAGAAATATTCTTCTGGAGTCACGTTCTTCAATATATGATGAGGAATTATATTCTGAACATATACGGCAGTCATAGTTGCTTCTCCCCATAGAAACATGGATATATTATGGTCATTCATTATTTCCTTAACATATTCTTCAATGGATCGGATCTTTCTTTCTGCCACACCATTATGTTGAGGATTATGTGGGACAATTATCTCCCTCCTAATCTCAATTGCTTTATAAAAGGAAACAAGCTCCTTGGAGGTGTATTCTTCTCCATTATCTGATCTTAGTGTCTTGATATTATTGTCTATCAGTTTTTCCACTTCAACCTTGAATTCTTGGAATTTGCTAAATACTTCATCCTTTGTCTTCAACAGGTACATCCAGGTTTTTCGTGAGAAGTCATCGATGAATGTTACATAGTATAGAGAGCCTCTTAGATATTTCATCGACATAGGACCACATACATCTAAGTGTGTCAGATCCAATATCTCCTTGGATATATTCTCACTACTTGGGAGAGACTTCTTAATATTCTTCCCAAGTGCACATCCTTTGCAAACACCTTTGTGCACTGATTGTAGTTTTGGTTTTCCTACAACCATTTTATTTAGAGATGGAAATTCTTGATAATGAAGGTGAGAATACCTTCTATTCCATAACTCACTAGGATTGAGTTCATCATGTATGAGAGATTGGGCATCTTGACCTAAAATTTTATACAATCTTCCTTCACGAATACCAATAACTCTAGCATCTTCTATTTTGAATCTTTATACCATATGATTACTTTTCCATTGACAAAGGCTATTCTATCTCCTTTGTCTTCTAAACAAGAAATAGATACTAAATTATTTTCAAACTAGGTACATACAAAACATTACCAAGATGAACATTGTTACATGATTCCAATTCGATAGAGGCTTTTACAATTCCCTTGACTGCATAAGAGTTCTTGTCTCCAAGTTCCACTATATGAGAGATTTTCTTTTCATTCATGCTTGAGATTTTTTCATGGTCACCTATCATATGTCTGGAAGCTCCACTATCAATTAACCACATGGTGTCTTCAAGAGATCTGCAAGAGATAAATAGTAGAAGAAATTTGTTTCTTCATGCTTGGATTTATTTGAATGTACTTCATCATTAGCAGTTGATGCATGGTGTTTTTCCTTTATTTTCTTTGCTAATTCAAGACACTGATGTTTTTAGTGGCCATATTTATGACAACCAAAGAATTGTACTTTTGACATGTCTTTCTTATGATTGGATTTATTTCTTGAACCAAATATTTTCTTACCTCCATGTCTCTTGAACTTTGTTGCATAGGCTTGAGAATCCTCTTCCTTCTGAGATATTCCCTTTGAGTTGATCCTTGTCTCTTCTTGTGTGCAATAGGTCCAAATTTCTTCAAACGTGGGAAACTCCTTTCTTGTGTTCATGCTTCCAGTAAATGCATCCCATGATCTAGAAAGACCATTAAGTGAAATATTCACAAGTTCCTTTTATGGAATAACTTCTTCAATAGCTTGTAGTTGATCTCTCAACTGAAAAATCCTCAAAAAGTATGAGACTACAATGTCGTCCTTAGTCATATTTGTGTCACAAAGCTCATTCTTAAAACTCATCACTTGTCCAATATTTATAACCGCAAAAAGGTTAGTTAGGGCATCATACATATTCTTGGATGAGTCAAGATCAAATATGTAGTCTATCAAGTGATCTTTATGGGAGTCCATAATGATACTCATGGAACTGATGTCATTGTCCTTGAACTTCTCCATTGTTGCAAAATTATGAGGTTCCTTCTCTTTTCCTTCTTCAAACTATGGTTCCACAATCTTTCCCTTCACAATATCTAGAAATTTGTTCTTGGAAATGATGAGATCAATCCTTGTCTTCCATGCTCTGAAATTTGAAGCTCCTTCTAGCTTGTTCTATGACTTCATGGACTAAGTCAAGACTACCTTTGACTTTGAATTTGACCCAAAAATTTAACCTTGATATTTTTTCTAGATGAAGGTACCAAGGGGTGCGCTAGGATAAGGCGCACTAGAATATTAAAAAATTATGCCAAACGTTTCACTTAAAGTGCCCAAAGAGTTAGGTTAGGATTTTTTGCAGCTGCAAAATCAGAAACCCTAGTTGCAGTTGCAACTGGTGCTACAACGAGTTTGAAAAAGAAATAACGATCTACCTTCCAACAATTATATCGTTGTGAAGGTAGTATGGGCCCATAACCTATTAAAATGTTGATGTGCTAGTTTCACCATAGACAATCCAATATTGTCTCTCAACCATAGGCATGCAACCATCCCCAAGCACTTTAACCTTTGACAGAGAGAACGATTCTGGAAAACCACAATATCATCAAGAAAGCGCACCTTCTCCAAGGATAGTGCACCAGAAATATATCCCAAGACCACAGACCAATAACCAATCACCACTGCAGTAGCTGCAACTCTCCTCTAGACTTGCGCAAATCTTAGCTTGTATGAGAGAGTGACTGAGTATGTACAAATGATCTCAAGTTCCTCCTATTTATGGTGGTTCTTGTCACCTTTCTGGGCCGAATTGTCCTTCTAGAATCTAATACTTTAATATTAATTATTTTATTGAGTTGACTTGTCTTCTAGGGGTTTTACACATCCGTTTAGGATTTCTCTGGCTTCCAAAATATTCTATTCTAGTCAAAGGTTACACATGGAGGTTAATACCTCCCACAACTACCATAATATCAACACAAATGAGATGAAAATTGATGGAGGGTGTATGCACTTATATTCCTCCTAGGGTTTCAACCAACAATAATCATGAAACAAGCAAGAAGAACTAACAAACTACAGATTTTCCTTACGAATTCCAAGAGAGATGCGATATGAAACCCTAGTTCACCAAGAAATGACCATTCATAAGAAAGAAAAGAATTCTATAAGATGTGCACACTACCTTAGCTCAAAAATTCACCAAGATATGTCACCAAAAATCATTTTCACAAGAGAGAGATACCAAAATTTCCCAAGTAAGGTACAAATTTCAGCCACAATTTAGTCTTATCACAATGGGAAAGCTATGATAAAATGACAAGAGTTTTATCTCTATTTATACAAATCCTACTAAAGTGTTTGTCCACTTAATTTTAGGGTAAACCAAAAAGTAATGGGTCAAAAAACCTTACTTTTCTCCTTTACATTATAAAATTCAATTTTAACTTTAAAAATGCACATAAGAAACCCTAAAGTGGCGTCATCCCTCTTCTAGGGCGACGTTTGACACCTTTTTCAAGTCGTTGGAGTAGAATATGGAATTAGTTGGGCCTTATAGGGCCTCCCTCTCATGCTCTAGGGTTTTATTCTTCATACCATGTGTTTTTCCATCAAAATGTGCCAAGTGTCAAGTCAATCAACACCACCACCCCAAACCCTAGCCCCACAAGATGTCAAGCCCTCCAAATGTGACGTTGTTTCCTCCAAAGGAAAAATGTTGGGATAGTAGGGGAATAGCTGAGGTCCTAAAAGGTGTCCCTGTGGCCTCCAAAGTTTGTCATCGTCATCCAATGTGTGGGCCATGGTATCCATCATGTGGGCTTCAAACCCAAAGGAATCCCAAGCTCTTCCGAATATGTCCACCAACTAGGTCTTGTAAATACAGTGAATAGACCCTCCAAGGATCTCAAGTCAAATGCATCATGATAAGTAAATTAAGTCAATAAAAGAGCCATCTAAGAATGTACATAAAAAACTACCTCATCAAAATAAACAAGTGCTCAAAGACCGTATGCAATTTTCCAATTTTAGGTATGGGAGGGTTGACAAAACGACCTATTGGGTGAATCATACCTCAATTTTAGGAGTGTTTCCCAAGTGGGACCCTCTCTAATATATGTGGACAACGTGACATGGATGGGGGAAATACTCTTGGGCATGGGTTTCATAACATACAAGGGATCATAATATCTCATTTATGGGTGCCTTTGTAGAGGGTGTGTTGCACCTTCGTTTTCAATGCAACCTTTTTCCAAGCCCATTTATTTTCTTTTGTTTCTTTAAGATGTTTCCAAGTTGAAGCCAAGGTGGGGATTCTACCTAAGCATGAAAAATGATTCCAAAACATTTTCCACCTTGGTTGGAATTTTGTATTAGTTATTTTTCATGGGTCCCATCAGTTTCTTATGAGAGATACTTCATTTTCCTTGAGATTCCTAGGGAATCATATAGAAGGTTTGTGATTGGATTTATATTTTTCCATCTACAAGCCTCTAGGCCTTCAACCCCTTCTTCCCATGAAATGAGGGACAATCCCTTCTTGGGTCAGTACACCCGAAAATCCCAAAATGACTCATCAAGAGGACCTCCCAATAACAAACCTATCCCTAAGGGTGACCCACTTACTAGGGAAAAATGTCAACCACTAAGGTGGAACAAGGCAAAGAGCATAATTTACAAGAAGACGTTACATAATCAAAAGTAGTTTAAAATGAAACAAACTCAAATGCCTCAAATATTGAAATGGCACTCACCATAATAACTGGATTGTACCTCATGGAGAAAGACCCAATGTCTTATAGAATCAAACTGATGTGGTGGATACCATCATGATGAACCTAGAACTGTGGTGGCAAGGTGGGTCTCTGTCTATGAAAGTGGACAATGTTGGTCAAGTTGTCTCTTAGTACTCCATGTCTACAACTTGAAGGCCTTGAGACATGATCTCCTTATTTATCCCTAGGAATTTGGGATAACACCTCCCACCCACCTCCATGAGTTTCTTCTATGATTTATTATATGCTTACTCATATTCAATATTATTATGTGCTTAGCTTGTCATTGATATATTTTATAAATAGGCATAGGGGGAGGAACTGTTAGAATATAGAAGATGGTGTGCTCGTTTTACCATTGAAGATACCTTCGTCACACAACCATAGGCCGAAGCCTCCCTCCGAGCACCTTAACCTTGACTGAGAATTCCTCCAGAAGCAAACCCTAGGCTAGATAGCCAAACAAAGGACAACACATCTCTCCCCAAGGATAGCACAACACAAAAGGCTGATCAGTAGTCCCAAACCCTAGCCAAGATATATCCAAGCCAATACTGAAACTAGCTGTTGCTGCAGTTGCACCTGCAACCCTCCTCCAAACCCACGCACCAGACTGCAACTGCAGTGCACACCAACTGGGAAACTGCAATTCTGAGATACTGCAAATGAAAACTGGCGCCCTATATTTATAGTAATCCTTCCAGTTTTGTCGGGGTCGACTTCTCTTTCTGGGTATGTGTATGTTCAGTATATTATTATTAATTCTGGCCGACTTCTTCTCTTGGAGGATAATAGCCTAATATAAATTATCTTCTTGAGCCAAAAAGGATTCTATGGTTATTAGCCAACTCATTAGGGTTTCTCTTTCTTTATGGAATCTTCTATTCTCGTCAGGTTCACATGTAGAGGTAAATACCTCCCGCAGCTACCATAATATTAACAGGAACTTGGGTAAAATGTTGAGCATGTGGTTGCATTGGTTGTATGATTTCACCTGAAATCACTAATCATTCAACATCTATGGGTGTCGGGCCCCAGGTAAGTAGGTAGGTCATTTTATTTCTGGCATTACATTTTTGTGTTCATCGTAGAATAGTTTCATTCATGCTTTGTTTTACATATTTTTTTGTTTCATTTATGCATAATCATTGTGATGCATTTTCTTGAATCATATTACATGTTAGTTACAAGTTTATAAAAATGAAAATTTTTATTTTTAAGGAATAGTTGTCAATTTTTAAATTTTTGAAGTTTTGATTATATGAATAAAGGGTGAGCAAGCCACCCCTTGATGCTCTAATATTTTTTCTTGAGTACGTGTAGGCACATGTCTTACCAGGAGATGTTGAGGTTCTCATGTACTCTACAATGAGCACATGTCCCCATG
>JZKD02S1738796.1:1287782-1304441 GCA_000966675.3 Picea glauca
ACAGGTACCAGTGGACCGGTACACATGGGGATATGATTAGTTCGGACCTCCATGGGGCTGAAGAGCCCATCAGATGGTTGTTGGGATGGCAGAGGCAGGACAACATTGTGATGAGTATTGGCACAAAGAAGACAGAGGGACGTTCCACCAGGACACCATAGCAGAGCCCGACCATAGGGGGGATCACCCACTACAGATGAGATGATTGCTTTTGATGGACAGGGCGTCACTTGAGGCAGCTGGATGTTTTCTGGAGCATGTGGTAGTGTGTTGGGTCATTTGGCACATGTGGCAGCTTGCAGGATCCCCAGAGGGGCCAACGTTTTGCTTCTTGGATGTTGATCTTGCCCAAAAAGGGCCAACGTCTCCCTCAGAGGGGCCAGAGGTCTCCCTTTTAGCTCATAATTATGACATTTTTAGCATTTAATGTGTAAAACAATGTAATATTGTTAGTCAGCCTTGTCGGTTGTTTTAATGACCTATTTTTGTAATTAAAGGTCATAAGATTGGTATAAATAGAGGACGTTGAGCCTCATTTTGAACACAACACAACTCACTCTCTTTTGAGAGGATAATTTTTAGTCTTTTGTCTTGGTATTGGCTCTTGGAGTTGAGGTGCTACACTTGTGGAGAATCATTCTTGGCATTTTATGGTGTTTTCTATCATTGGAAGGTTTACAACTAGGGTTTGATAAGCTCTTCATTGATTTGTAAGTGTATTTCTCATGCAAAACTTCTTGATTGAATGGCTGTAGGTTAAATCTCTTACATTTATGGTTACATTGTTATTATTTTGCTTAATCATTGAAACCCTAGGTAGCAAGCACACAAGTAGTTCCTTGCTTCATGTCCCCATGATAGAAGACTTATTTTAGCCATTGATTAAGGAGAATATAGCCTAGCCATTGCTACACTTATTCCCCTTTTTCTGAGTTAGTTTTGAAACATAAGTTGAAGAAGGAAGACGTCCTAGGCCTAATTGAGTTTACACCTAGGGTTTTGACCTTTAGGGTTTGAAGGGCCTTGCCTTTGGAACACTTTTCATCCCTAGATTTATGTTTTAAAGATAGTCGTTTTTGCCAAGGATTTTTAAGGAAAGAGGGAGGAGCATGAGGCCTTGCTTAAGAAACACCGGAATGAGCCTCCTCCCCTTAGGGTTTTGACTTTGTGGCCCTACCATTGAAGCACTAGAAAGCCTAACCCTCTTGTCCATAAATTTAGATTCTCCCGAGACTTTAGCCTTACTCCTTGACTCCATTATACCATAAGGCACTAGTCTAAGTATCCAACGTTGAGCCTTTTGTGTTAAAACAACCTTTTCAAACCTCTCAAATCTGAAACCCTACTAACCCTAGCGTCTTACTAACCCTAATTTGATGATGACGTCATGCCTATTTTAAACCTTTGGCTGGTATAAAAAGTTGCGGCTAGGTCATCTAATGATAGATATTGATGTGTAGATTATTGTCATTGCCTAGTTTGCAAAACGTCCACTTCTTTACCTATCAAACTAACCCTAGAACTAGGTTGACGTCACGTTTAGTATAGTGACACAACACTCTTGTATTGAATGAGCAAGTGATGATATTTTATGATAATTTGAAGATTGATTATATGCTTTGAATGTTATATCATCTCCAGTGTTTATTGACAAGTGATATTATAAGCCATAGCAATTTTTTCAATTATTGACTTCGTCAATAATTACTGCTATATGTGCTCATATATAATAAGGATAGTCATTAATTTATGAAGTACTAATCACTGTTGCACATTTTATTTTTATTGTTATCTTGTCTCGCAAACAGGTGCCTATTCTGTGGAATACCTTCATTTTGACTATCTTCCCGGCGGTAATCTGTGGAAGGAAAACTTACTTTAACCTTTTGAGCCTTGATCCCTTGACTCTTTTCCTTTCAACACCCCAGATTACCTAGGGACGTCTCCCTTGGGATTATCCACCCTAAATAGAAAGAGCCCCCCATCGAGGTGACAGTGGGTGGGGAAGCTCATGTTACGCCAGTTTGACTCTTACCTTCAAGCTACTTGACCTATACTACAAACTGAGCGATAACATGATCCATGGTTGTGATGAAAAATGCCTGGAAATGAGCAGAAATGGCATGCAATTGGCATATTGTTGAGCTGTAGTTGAACGAGGGTGTTTGCTCCAAGTTTCAAATAGTCTAGTGTTTGAAATAATAATAAAATAAATAAAAAATACCCTTTTATACTTTTCCAAATTTTAGGGGTGTGAGGAAGTGGTTTGGGGCAACCCGCTTTTCACCCCAAAATGCACCTGATGGTGCAACGTATCCCCGAATGAAAACCATTGTTTAATTTTCGTCCTGCTTTCCAAAATTAACCTCCACGTAGTTTCTCCCCCCGAAATCATCCTCGACCGTTGATCTCAAGAGTGCACGATCCGCGACGTATCGGGCCCCATCAACTTAGCACTCCTGCTAGTTTTAGCCTCTCCCTACCATATTTATCCCCTTTTCTAGTTTGTCGGGCTTCCAGACCGGTTTAGCATCCTGCTAGATCCTAAAAACTTGATTTCACATAAAAAAAATTAATGGTGACTAATAGATGGTTGTGCGATTTTTCTTATTTATGTAACACCTAGGGCCAAATTTGCACAAAACAAATTACATATCTGAGTTCCTCTCACAATTTCACCCAATTTTAAAAAATAATTTTTCCAAATTGGAGCTCAAGAAGTGAAGATATCGCTGATTTAAAATCAACCATTTTGGGGGGTTTTTCGTGACAACAACAGGACTGTAGAGCTCATAATTTTTCACATAGTGCTCAGATTGCTACCCGATCAGTGCCATTGGATAGATAATTTTAATATATTTATTTTTCTACATTATATGTGGTGTTTTCAATGAATATTTGAATTCTCATGGAAATTAAAAGGAAGATTGAATCCCTTGAGCACCATCTCCAAGAGGGTCTACAAAGTGCCAGGGACAATTTTCATAATATTCAAAGGTCCTTGGCTACCATAGAGGAGATATATCTTATGGAGGACATCACGGATGCATATAATCAATAACTATATTCTTGGTATGATTTTGAGGCCAATTGTGATGATTGGTATATGGATAATTGTCATTTTGGGGATGACAACCACTTTCATATGTTATTTGATGACTCTAGTCCACGTTCTCTAGAGAACATCAATGTGACAAATCAGGAGCCATTTATGATTACCAGTGTCCATCCTACATATTCTGCAGTGGTATTATTCCTTCCAGATTCAGTTACGACCCTTTCCCAATATGTGGATGGATATTCTTATTTGGATCCACATGACAGGTTTCGATCTTTGGAGAATCATTTTTAGTTGGTTATTAGGTTCTGATATCTTCCACGTGGAGTTCACATGAGCACTTGGACATGGGACCCCAGTTTACAATGGCAGTTGGACTACTTTAGCATGGTGGCTTTCATTTCTACATGGGACCCTGGTTCTATAGTTTACTTTAGCACTATGGTCCACACTTATCCATGGGACCTTGGTATATGGTTGTACACCCTCATAACAAGCATTGCAGAAAATGCTTTCATAAGGGGGATGAAATTTTAGGTAGCTAGTGAGGTAGTGGGGAGCTCGAAGAACTCATAGTGATAATAATAGAGGCCATTCAATGTAAGGTGGACTAGGTACACTATGGTATTAAATAAGGCCCACTATGATAGTTAGATATAATAAATGTAAGAGGACTTCTGAGAAGGTTCCACTTCTAGAAGGTTCCTCCTATAGAATGTTCTTATATGGTTGGTAGCACTATATAAAGGGGTTCAAGGAATGTAATGGGATATGAAGAGAAGTATTTTATTTGGAGAAGTAGCTCAATAGGAGGATGCCCCATTGAAGAGGCAAGTGAACAAGAGAGGATCCCTTCCATAATAGGATATGTTTGTTGGATTACTAAGAAGGGGGGGAGGGGTGAATTAGTAATAGAGAAATCTAATCCTTTTTAACCATATAATGAAAGTGTTATATCAATGTAGCAATATCATCCAATATTTGAAGAGTAAATAAACAATGAAAAAATGAACAATCATACACATACATAGTACACAAGTGTTTTTACGTGGAAACCCAAAGTGGGAGAAAACTACGRAATGATTTTTCTTATATGTCTTGAAGAATTACATTCATTGGAAGCACCAAATTCCTTTGTTTTCCAGCTGCAACTGGAAGGAGGATCCAACCCCCTAGTTTCTCAGGCTACAACCCGAGGGAAGCTCTAACTCCCCAATTCTCTAGCTACAACCAAAAGGAGGCTACAACCCCCTATGTTCTTAAGCTACAACTGGAAGGTGATTACAACCACTTGTCATTGCCCCGTCCAACCGCCCTAACGTATAAGTAGAATGATGGAACGATTGTCACACTATCACTGTGAGATATACTGATGTAAACATGTACCAATCAACTTGAACCATGCATCAACCTGTAATCAACATGTACCATAAACAAGTGAATCAACCATGCACCAACCTGTACCAAACAACCTGTAATGAACTTGTACCATAAACAAGTGCATCAACCATGCACCAACCTGTACCTCAACCTCAACCAAAATCCCTCATCAATTTCATCATCCAAATCTGATTTGAAACTCTATAATAGACCTGGTGTATATGATCACATACCTTATTGAATTCTGGCTTATTCTAGAGAGCGAACTTGTAGATCGTGCCTCGCACAGAATATTTGTTGTATGGATCTAAAAATTGTACACATAATACTACAGACTGTACTCTAACCAACACATTTTGTCTTACAAAATTTGGATCTGTTATGAAGAAGTTGTGATGTTTTTACCTGAAACAATTGTTTTAGACTATTTTCAAGACTATTGATGTAGGAGCATCGCTCCACCTCAGAAAACGCGCCAACACGCCAGCACACAAACGCACAATAGAGAAAGGGAGAGGCATTAAACCTCCCATTTTTTTTATTTGAAATAATCCTATACGGATTTTTGTGTTGTAAGGTTGTAAATGTCGGGCCATGCCTTTGTACAAGTAGTGATTGGATTTCATTTAAAGGGTTGCTTGTAGCAGGCCCATATCGTAGTCAGTTCTAGGTAAACATTTATGAAAACTTCAATGTAATAGATGAGGTTAGGTGAGAGAGGACGAGCTCGCAGAGCCCCTCTTTTGTAAGGAGATCTTATATTAGATTTCATAAGGCAGATAGGCAGAGAATGATAGAGAGGTATGGGTAGAGAGGCCTAAGTATGTCTTAGAAGTTATGAGAGAGAGATCTTGAGAGAACTGGGACTTTGTTACAGTCCAGTTTTTGTAATCATCTGTATAGACACACAAAGATAATAGAAAAGCAGTTTTTCCTGCATATTGTTGTTCATGTGTTTATGTGTTTCATGAATGAATGTTGTAGATATATGATAAGATTTATTTACAGTAGGAAGATAGATTTCATTTATATTCATTGAGTCTCATAATATCATTCTAGATTTTTTAGGCTGTGCAAGGAGTGCACAACAAAACATCAGAGGTTCTATAGCCAGCACAAGGAGTGCGCATTTGAACTCTGTGGAGTTAGAAAAGAACCTTCCAGAAGGGCACACCAAAGTGATCACAAGCTCAAGAGGAACCTCAAGGTTACTGAATACCTTAGAGGGGGAGACTGTGCGAAAGAAGCACATAGAAACAGATTTACTGAGAACTTTGTTTAGCCGATGCAAGTGTGCACAGAAGAACTCCATGTTGAGTTTAGAAAGAACTAGAGTTATTGAATACTCTGTGAAGAAAGGTTATGCAAGGAGTGCATCGAGCAGAAGAATGCCAGGAGAGAGAGAAGTATTTCTTGTTCAAGAAATCCTTTGATATTCTGAGTTTGATGAAATCCTGAGAATGCAAGGTGTGCGTGGGAGATCAAAATCTTCGAGGAGATCAAGCTCATAAGGGATAACGTAGAGGTTGTGAAAGAGTGGGACTTATTCTAAGTCCAAAATCTCAAAGGAGGGATAAAGCTACAAGAGCAAAGCAAGACCAAGAGTTGGGTCCGTGGGAAGAAGTTCAAAGGCCGAGACCTTTCAAACATTGACAGAATCTTCTAAGTCAGGAGAAGGTGGAAGATCAAGAGGAGGAGAAACAAAAACCGTCTGATTAGTTGTGGAAAAGAACCTGGACGGTTATATCTATGTTCAGGTAGAGGAGGAACGAGCACAAAGAAATCAGATCTCAACCATCAGATTTGAGCGCATGGACCTATAATTGATCGATCCAAAGAAACGTGCATGATTTTTAACTCTTTAGACTTGCACAGGAAAGAGGGTTTTGCAAAATTGCGAAATCTTGACATCATCAGAACCATCCATCAGAAGCGACGCCTAGCGAGTGATCAACATTTCTCTGACTTGCGATTCAAATAAGTCAATGGTAAATTCATGAAACTTGCGAAACACGAAATTGCAAAAAGATCCCAACCGTTGATTGAGAAAATATCTGTACCGTTCATTGTCCAGGGAGAATTTCGTCATTTCGGCGATTGGGAGAATGGAGGTGAAAAGTATTTCTACTTCATGATATGCAAAATCCCGACGAGATCTGGACCATTGGATCCAGAGGAGCGTGAACCGTCAGATTTGGATGCCCCGAAATATTGGTATTTCGGAAGTCGGGGATGTGAAGGAAGTTGTGACTTGGAAGTCACAAGTCGTGAAATCTCGATTCGCGAAAGGAGAATCTGGACCGTTGGATCTAGAAGGGATACGTGTCAACGGGTCGAGAGATCCTGAAGGAGGTGGAGGTTGAAGAGTTGAGACAGCCGAAGCCCGAAGAGCTGAAGAACCGAGAGTCATCAATCTACGAGGGGATGCTTGTCGCTAGATTATGAGCTTCGGGGAAAGTTACGCTGGATTTTTAGTTTTGAGAAATGAAATAGCCAAATCCCGAAGTGTCGAAGAGCCGAAGCATCGGGGAGACGAAGAGACAAAGTGTCGGGGAGCCAAAGCACGAAAGGCCAGAGAGATTTTGAGTCGTCAAATCACTCGAAGTGAATCTGAGTCATCAGACCATGAGAGGATATGTGGAAAAAATATATGAACTCCGGGTAAACTTCCAGAATGATTCATAGCCTTCAGATTTAAGAGTACACGTGGCAAAATTTTGTGTATTTGACGAGAAGGAAAAGGGTTCGAGATTTGAGATCTCAGAATTCTGGACCCGGAGGATCTTGACCATCGATTGAGAGGAGGATTCCAAGACCGTTGACCTGGTCGAGGAGGTCAAGGACCCAAAGCGAGAGCACAGCCATTGGTTGGGGATATACATGTCAATATATCTTCCACACCGGGAGATGCCCAGTCAACAGAGGTAAGAACTTGATAATTGAAATTCTCGAAGGCCGGACTCACGGAGAGATCCTGGCCGTAGATTCAAGGAGATAGGTGGCAACAGATCTTCCACTCTGGAAGATTGTCACGCAGAGGAGAGTGGATTTGAGAATTGAAAATCTTGGAGGCTAGAAAGGCAGAGTCAACAACAACCGTTGATTTGAATAGGACTATGTGTCGGCAGGTCGTAGAGATATGTGGAGATGCATGGAAAGAGGAAAGAAGAGTGAAACGAAGAATAACCATTGATCGCAAGCATTTCCAAAGGATCATGAGATCAATGATCGAGAAGGATTGCAGGGCCAAGACATGCTCAGATGATAATAATCCTTGAGCGGGCCACAATTTCAACCACAGTTTTGGAAGGGAGATACGTGGTAGCTGGAGGAGGATTGCGGGGTGAAAAGAGGGTTGGTCTAAAACCACTCTTTCCTGTGCCCACAATCATGCATTAGCATAAGGGAACAGCCTAGGGTCATATGAAGGAAGGGGCTAGTAAAGAGGAGCTAGCACCCGTGAACTCAAGAGCGTTGGAACACACAAAAAGAAGGTGTGGGTATCACAGGACCTGCACCAAAGGAAGAAAATGGGTATGTGTATAATTGATCAGGGTTCATTCAAGAGCCCGAAGAGTCAATACAACTCGACAATAAGAATGATGCAGAGACTGGGAGCTAGGAAAAACATGATCTACTACTCATGAGATCCTCTTCTCCAGTGTTGAAATCCAACTAGATCCCAAATTCTCTTTTGGAGTTGTCCTCTTGCTCCTCTCCAACTACGTTGTTGCTGCTTCTTTTTCCTCATCTATTTATTCCTTGCTTCTATGGAAGGATCTCTTCTGTTCAACTCTCCTTTGCTGACTACTTCTATGGACCTCAACATTAGCTTCCTGATCTCTTCTATTACTCTGTCCAGCTGCTCTAGTGGATGGCTCTTCTTATGCGGTCTTCTTTGCTGCAACTCTTCCTTCTTATCAGTGGGCAGATCTACTCGATCTCCCATGTTGTCTTTATCTCCCCTTATGGAATTGATTTTCCACTCTACTAGAGATTCCAGTCCTGCAGTCTCATCACTAAGTTGTTGCTCGCTTCTTCTTGTGCTGGCATGTTTCCAACTCCTTCCAACCGTTTCTCTGGCTGGTATACTCCTCTATCTGTCTCCAACTTGACTTGTTGGATGTGCAAGATTTTCACCATTACCCTTCTCTCTAGGGCTTCCATTTCTGCATACAAATCAACAAATTCCATGCTGCCTGCTTCCTCTTCTTCTATAAGCTCCAATTCTACAGTGATCTCCTCAACTTCCTGGCAGAAAATTTTGAGCAATTTGGTTGAATGCTCTTCTCCTTCTACTGGGGTAGACATCAATGTCTGCTCCATTTCTTATTCTTTGATAGTTTATGTTGTATTTCTTTCTTCTATTGCTACACTTTCATCATGTGTATTGGCCTCTACCTGGTTGTTTCGTAAGATTATCTTTATCCCTCCAATAATCAGAATGTTCCTCTGATCCTCCTCTTGGATAGTGAAAGTTTTTAACTTGTCATCATCTTCATTCACGTGGTCTACAAATCCACATGAATCTCCATCTATCAACACTCCTTGCTGACATGAACTCACTCTTGAGCTCCTGAGAATTTCAGAAAGTCTCATTTCTTTCCCCTTGCCCACCTGGTAATTTGGGATTTCTCTTTTGCCCACCTAGCAGTCTATGAGATCAACCGATCCCATCTCATTGCCCTCCTGGAAATTTGAACTTCAACACTGCTCCTCTGGTAGTACATGAGACCTTCCATTGATCTCTTTATATTTTCCACATGGCAACTTGAAAGTCCATTTCTTCCCACTTGGCAGTTTATGAGATCTACATCTGATCTCCTCTCCTCCTCGTTGCTGAGGTTTCTACCAGCTTCTGGTTCACAGACATGAATCAGTTCCTCCTCTGTGTCACTAAGGTTTTCAGTATGCATCAGCCACCTGCTCATCAGCCTTCACTGTCCTCTGGCCAACAATTCCTTTACTGGCCATTTCACTCTCTTCTTCATGGGCCATTCATACACCCAATGTGCTCTTGCATCCTTCTACATTTTAAATGCAAGATTCTCCATTATGGATCTTATCTCATTAAACTCCATATCCATATCTGGATTTTTATTCTTCTGTTGGTCTCCTCTCTGACCACGCTTATGGCCTTCATTAGCCATTTCCACCTTTTATCTACCTTCCTGGAAAGTCTATGGATTACTCTACATCTACGAGCATCTCCATCTTTTCCCACAACTCACCCCCTATTTAAATTTTTGTTGTTATGTCCATGCAACAACCTTCTCACGGAGTGTTAGTACACATCCCTCCTTTCACTTGTTGTCTATAGGAAAACTCCTTTTTATGATACCACTTGATGTTATCAGGTCATATCCTTTCACCATCTCTCCTTTGTCTGTTTTCTGTAAGCAAGGCTTGGCCTTCTGATTATCTATGTTGCCTACAAAAATCAATTATGGGCTATGATACTACCTGACGGTGTGTATCATATTATTTTCTTTATCTACTATCTTCTATAGAAATTTAAAATCTGAGCTCTAATACCACCTGATGGTGTGTATCAGAGTATTTTCTTTATCTATTCTCTGCTATAGAAATTTAAAATATGTGCTCTGATAGCACCTGATGGTGTGTATCCGAGTATTTTCTTTTTCTATTCTCTGCTACAGAAATTTGAAATATGTGCTCTGATACTACCTGATGCAGACCCCCTCCCCTGTTGAGGTTCTGTGACCTCCCAGTATCTGGATCATTCTCCTTGTCGAGTCGTGTTGACTCTTCGGGTTCCTCAATGAACCCTGATCAATTATACACATGCCCCTTTTCTTCCTTTGGCGCGGGTCCTGTGATACCCGCACCTTCTGTCTGCACATTCCAACGCTCTTCATTTCACGAGCACTAGATCCTCTTTACTAGCCCCTTCCTTCATATGACTCTGGGTTTTGCCCTTGTGCTAATGCATGATTGCGGGCACCGAAAAGAGTGGTTTTAGACCAACCTGATTTTCACCCTGCAATCCTCCTCTAGCTGCCACGTATCTCCCTTCCAAAATTGTGGTTGAAATTGTGGCCCACTCAAGGATTGTTATTTTCTGAGCATGTCCTGTCTCAATCATTGATCTCACGATCCTTTGGAGCTTCCTGTGATCAATGGATATTCTTCGTTCCGCTCTTATTTCCTCTTTCCACGTGTCTCCACAGATCTCTACGACCTGCCAGCACATAGTCTTATTTGAATCAACGACTGTTGTTGACTCTGCCTTTTCGGACTCTGGGAGTTTCAATTCTCAAATCCACTCTCCTCTGCGTGAAAATATTCTGGAGTGGAAGATCTGTTGCCACCTATCTCCTTGAATCTACAGCCAGGATATCCTCTGTGAGTCTGGCCTTCGAGAATCTCAATTCTCAAGTTCTTCCCTCTGCTGACTGGGCATCTCCCGATGTGGAATATCTGCTGACACGTATATCCCCAACCAATGGTTGTGTTCTCACTTTGGGTCCTTGACCTCCTCGACCAGATAAATGGTCCTGGTATCCTCCTCTTGATCAACGGTTGAGATCCTTTGGGCTCCGGAATTTTGAGATCTCAAATATTGAACCATTTTCCTTCTCCTCAAATACACAAAATCCTACCACATGTACTCTTAAATCCAACAACTATGAATCACTCTAGAACTTTACCTGGAGTTCACAGATTTCTTCCATGTCTCCTCTCCTGGTCTGACGACTCAGATTCACTTCGGGTAATCTAATGACTTAGAATCTCTTTGGCCTTTGCACTTTGGCTCTTCGACTCCCCGATGCTTCAGCTCTTCAGTTCCTCAGCGCTTTAGCTCTTCGATGCTTCAGGCTTCAGCTATTTCATTTCTCAAAACTGAAACTCCAGCGTAACTTTCCTTGGAGCTCGCGATCTAGTGACAAGCGTCCCCTCACAGATCAACGACTCTTGGTTTTTCGGCTCTTCGGGCTTCGACTATCTCAACCCTTCAACCTCCACCTCCTTATAGATCTCCTGGCCTGTTGACATGTATCCCTTATAGATCCAACGGTCCAGATTCTCCTTTCACGAATCGGGATTTCGCGACTTGTGACTTCCAAGTCACAACTTCCTTCACATCCCCAAGTTTCGAAATACCGATATTTCGGGGCGTCCAAATCTGACAGTTCGTTCTCCTATGGATCTAACGGTCCAGATCTCATCGAGATTTCACGTATCGTGAAGTCGAAATACTTTTCATCTCCATTCTCCCAATCCCTGAAATGTCGAAATTCTCCATGGACAATCAATAGTCCAGATCTTTTCTCAATCAACGATTGGGGTCTTTTCATGATTTCGCATTTTGCGAGTTTCATGAATTTACCCTTTGACTTCTTTGAATAGAAAGTCAGCGAAATGATGATTTCTCACCACACATCCCTTTCGATGGACGGTTCTGATGATGTCAAGATTTCATGATTTTGTAAAACCCTCTTTCCTATGCAACTCCAAAGAGTTAAAACTCATGCATGTTCCTTTGGATCCAACGACTGTCGGTCCATGTGCTCAGATATGATGGTTGAGATCTGATTCCTTTGTTCTCATTCCTCTTCTACCTAAACGTAGATATAACAGTCCAAGTTATTTTCCACAACCGATCAGACGGTTGCTATTGCTTCTCCTCTTGAGCTTCCACCTTCTCCTAACTTAGAAGATTCTGTCAATGTTTGAAAGGTCTCAACCTTTGAACTTATTCCCGCGGAACCAACTCTTGGTCTCCCTTCTCTCTTGTAGCTTTATCCCTCCTTTGAGATTTTGGAATTAGAATAAGTCTGACTCTTTCGCAACCTCTGCGTTATCCCTTCTAAGATTGATCTCCTCGAATATTTCAATCTCCCATGCACACCTTGCGTTCTCGGGATTTCATAAAACTCATAATATTGAAGGATTTATTGAACAAGAAATACTTCTCGCTCTCATGGCATTCTTCTGCTCGATGCACTCCTTGTAGATATTTTCTTCACAGAGTATTCAGTAACTCTGGTTCTTTCTGAACTCAACATAGAGTTCTTCTGTGCACATTTGCACCGACTCAATGCCTCCCTGGAAGAGATTCAACATAGTTCTCAGTAACTCTATTTCTCTGTGCTTCTTTCGCACAGTCCCCCCCTCTAAGGTATTCAGTAACCTTGAGGTTCCTCTTGATCTTGTGATCTCTCTGGTGTGCCCTCCCGACACATTCTTTTCTGACTTCGCAGAGTTCAGATGCACACTCCTTACGCTGGCTACAGAACCTCCGATGTTCTATTGTGCACTCCTTGCACAACCTAAAGAATCCAAAACGATATTACGAGACTCAATGAATATAAATTAAATCTATCTTCCTACTGTAAATAAATCTTATCATATATCTACAACATTCATTCACGAAACACATAAACACATGAACAACAATATGCAGGAAAAATTGCTTTTCTATTATCTCTGTGTGTCTATACATATGATTACAAAAAATGGACTGTAACAGAGTCCAAATTCTCTCAATCTCTCTCTCTCAGAACTTCTAAGACCTCCTCAGGCCTCTCTACCCAGACCTCTCTATCATTCTCTACCTATATTCCTTATGAAATCTGATACAATATCTCCTTACAAAAGAGGGGCTTTGTGAGCACGTCCTCTCTCACCTAACCTCATCTATTACATTGAAGTTTTCATAAATGTTTACCCAGACCTGACTATGATCTGGGCCTGCTACAAGCAACCCTTTAAATGAAATCCAACCACTACCTGTACAAAGGCATGGCCCAACATTTACAACCTTACAGCACAAAAATCCATATAGGATTATTTCAAATAAAAAAAGGGAGGTTTAATTCCTCTCCTTTTATCCATTGCGCGTTTGTGTGCTGGCGTGCTGGTGCGTTTGCTGAGGTGGAGTGATGCTCTTGCATCAACTATCCACAAACCCTACTTTCCACGGAGTGTAACTCCAAAAATAAAACAACCCACAAGCTTAAATTCGTACCACAACTACTTGGATATGTTTTCTCAATGGCCTCCCAATTTCACGGTCCGAATCATTCTAGAAAAAACGTTATTGCAAAAATGGTGAGATTGTTGAAATATTGTAACTGCAAAGAGTATTCTTATTATTATTGATATATTATTCATAGGATCAATCCCCATTGTGGATTGATCATGTCGGTTATTGTAATAGGACCAAATCCCCTTTTGCGGATTGGTCAAAAGACAATTATAATAGGCAGAATAAGAAGTCGGCCCCAACAGTGAATAAAGAGACCCAAAAATATAATAAAGGTGGGTTTACCCACCCAGTTTAAGAAGTCGGCCCTGCCAGTGAAGAGACACTTCACATGTGCCATACTTGTATAAATAAAGGAGGCTAGAGCCTCACTTAGACACAACTCACTTGCTCAGTTTGAGAGACAAGTTTTGATCTGTTACCGACAAAGGAGAGAGAGAGTGGCGCATATCTAGGAGAGGACTTTATGTATTAGCATATAATATCTCTTGGCATTGTATTGGCTATTTATATTAAGGAAGTTTTGTTGGGTTTTCTTCCCCTAGAGGGTTTCCCATGATAAATGTTGTGTCTCTTGTAATTGTGTATTTCTGAGTGATATTAGATTATGATATTGTTATCTAATGAAATGCAAACATCTATAATAATGGTTTAAACATTAACATGGTATCAGAGCCAAGCTGAAGGAAGCATCTTTTACAAGAGAAAAACATCACTGTTGTCGTACCTGCAAATTAGGGTTTTTCAAAAGTGAAGCTTTTCATCCCTAAAACTATCTAGAAAGTTGCGCCCTCCCCTAAGGATCAATTTGGCATCATCAATACACCTTTTCAGTGGTTGGATCTCCTGGAAAGTGAAACCCTAGTTTCACAAAGTACTAGAAGTACCAGAAAACCAATACTAGAAGTACCAAAAGTACCAGAGTACTAGAGGTACCAGAAGCACTAGTCTAGAAATCCGCAGATCAGATTTGAAGGAGAAAAAGTTGGATTTTCTCAGATCCAAACACACCAGGCAGCTCACCTCAGCCAAGCGCATCTCCTGGTAAGTTCCGTTTTTTTATTTTTTAGCACTTTCATTTTTCGGTCATTTTCCTAACTCCAGGTAAAGATGTCTGCAAGCATTAAGCTTGTTGACAAGTTAGAAGGAGTGGAAAAATTATGTGCCTAGAAGTATAGGATTGGCCTCATTCTTGAAGAGAATGACCTAGCAAGATTCGTCAAAGACGAAGTACCAGAAACTGACGATGCCGCAAAAAAGGCAAAGCATCAAAAGGATACAATAAGGGCCAAAAGAATCATTGATGATTCAATTAAAGACCACCTGATTCCTTATGTGTCATCTAAGAAAAATCCAAAAGAGATGTTTGATGCCTTGACCAGACTATATGAAGGAAAGAACATAAACTGGAAGATGAATCTTAGAACTCAACTGAAGAATACAAGGATGCAGAAAGGAGAAATGATTCAGGAATACTTCTCCAGAATCTCAAAATTCAAAGAACAGCTAGAAGCTATTGGAGATACCATAGATGAAGATGAACTCATAATGACGGCCCTAAATGGTCTCACAAGACCTTGGGATGATTTCATCCAAACGATATGTGCCAGAAAGGAGAAAGTGAAGTTCGACAGCCTATGGGAAGAATGCATCCAAGAAGAAACAAGAGTAACAAATCGGGAAGTGTTACTAGCAAGGGATGATGATCAACCCCTAGCCACCCACACCAAAGAAGGAAGGAAGAAACCCTACTTCCATAAGGAGACTCATAAAGAGCCTCAATAATCAAATAAATTCAATCATAAAGAATATCATCCAAGGAGATTTCAGAAGAAAGGACAACGAAAGGAAAGAGACTACTCATCTGTACAATGCTATCATTGTGACAAGATGGGACACATTGCGAAGTTTTGTCCAACCAGACGAGAAGAATACAAGAGAAAACAAAAGAGGCTCCATGCCCATGTAGTCGAAGATGAAGAGCCACCTGCAAAGATAATGAGAAAGGAGATCAAAGACCATGTGTTGATCTTAGCCCTCTCAGGATCTGTAACACCTGGAAAGGACACTTGGCTCATTGATAGTTGTGCATCCAAGCACATGACGGGACAAAGATATATTATCTCTTGTATCTCAGAAAATAAGTTTTCTCGGAAAGTGACACTTGAAGATGATTACCAATATCCCATCAAGGGAGTGGGAGAATCAAACCATAAATTGAATTCAAGGAATTCACTAAAAATGAAGGAAGTACTATATGTACCAGGCTTGAAGAAGAACCTACTCTCCATTTCATCTTTAGAAAAGAAAGGCTTCAAAGTTTCCTTTATAGATGGAGAAGTTCTTATGTGGGCTAAGGGAGAAACCTTAAATGAAGCAATTTTCATTGGTAATGAAGAAAATGGCTTGTATAAATTAAAGGGTCACTCAGAGGCTGCTATGACCCATGCCATTGAAAACTCATGTGAACTTTGGCATAGAAGATTAGCCCACATCAACTACAAGGCGCTACCATACATATGCAAAGCAGCCACAGGTTTACCAGAACTCAAAGCTGACCATAAAGGCATATGCAATGGATGTGCACAAGGGAAGAATATCAAGAACCCTTTTCCAAAGCGGGACAACAAGACAGAAGGAGTCCTAGAACTCATCCATGTCAGGCTGCAATATTAAAGATTTTAATGACCTGAAACACTGAATTGTCAAACCAGGGTAAGTAAACTTCGAGCTGTTACACTGTATGTGCAATAAGATTCTAATACCTACTTAAAAACTATCTTTAGAAGAAAACACAAACTCACTCTGAGAACTTGAATCCTAATGACTATCCCGAAACTGAGCATCTCCTATTTAATTCATCAACAGAAAACAGTCCTATGCTTAAATGTTGGGGCTTCTATTTCTATGCCAAAGTGTGGTTTCACAAGACTATTCTACCACTACGTTTAATCATCTATCATCACCATTTCTATTCAAGCCACGACAGAAAGAGTGTTTCATAAAATGCATTTAATCTGAGCATCAAAAATGAATCTAAATCTGTCTACAGGAAAACAGAGAAACACCCTACTTACCCTACTGGTACCGGAAGCTTCCTCTAATTTAACCGTAATCTAACTATTCTAATTAAGCAGGGTAACTAACTATCTAACAAAGTAAAGTTCACTCAATCTCTAAGTGATGTTCGAATTGAAAACTAGAAGCCAAT
>JZKD02S1738796.1:1336381-1357294 GCA_000966675.3 Picea glauca
ATCAAAATGTCGAAGTGTCGAACATGCCTCGTTTGGCAATTAGCCCCCCTGGGCTACGCCTTGGTCGATATGACTTCTTCTCATATGACCACAGTTTCATTTCCATTGGGATTTATCAAGGCGAGAACTCGACCTCTTGTCAATGGAACTCCCGAATCCCCGATCACCGATTTCCCGAAATGGGTAATCTTATGATACGTGGCCTCCCGAGATCGGGCGACCCAGATCTATCCCGGGGTTTCCACCCTGGAAAGTCCCGAACTCTTGTCACCAGGACTCCCGAGTTCGTGATTCCCGATTTCCCGAAATGGGAAATCTCACGACATGTGGCCTCCGTTATTCGGACAGTCCATATCTATCCCAGGGTTTTCACCATGGAAAGTCCCGATCCACTGGGGGTTTAACCCTCGGGTAACTCCTGACAGATCCAACGACTGTCGGGTTTTCCAGCCGAGATTTGATGGCTCATATTGGTTCCTACCTATGCATTCTTTCACAACTTCCTAGACGTGGAAAAATCAATGGTCCAGATACTCCCATGGACCTTGGGGATCTATAGTCCCGATTTCTTCGCTACCCATGAAGACACAGAAAACAAAGGGGTAAGGCATTTAACACCCTACTTACTCCTACCGATCTAATGGTCATGCGTGACCACAGGATTCCCGATGGAATCTCGTACGTCGATCAACACATATTCAGGGTTAAGGAACTTAACCCTCCATCTTCTTCTTTCGATCTGACGATCATGCGTGACCACAGATCTCCCGATGGGATCTCGTTCGTCGCTTCAATACTTCATCCTTATGCTGCCATCTCGGGTTTTCAAGAGGATCGTTCCTCCTCGTGCAGGGTTACTAAGGCCTTTCGCCTTCACATTCTCTTTCCTGGTTCTTGATGGGCTTTTCAAGGAGGGTATCTCTATTGGGAGGTTCACCCAAGGTACTATCTGAGGCAGATAAGGGTATCGTCCTCCCGAGAAACAGACGTGAAGTCTGAATTAGATCAGTACGCATATAAATAACGATTCATGAGGACATAAGCCATACGTAGTCTTTCCATACAAATATACAACTACTAATACTGATCAAAACACCATACAGACATTCTTATAATGAAATCATTCACAGTTTCACAGCTTATGAGCATAATTATCAGAATACATATATTTCAAGATGCCAAAGGCAAAACACTTATCATAAAGTAACACCAAAGGTTATGCAACTGCTGAGAGGGGTGCTCGTTTCCACCCAACTGTAGGCTCAGCGACTCCCAGTAGATTTGCCACTAGCCACCCCCGAGCTGAGACCACGATGTCGTGAGACTACGTCTTTGTTTACCAGTGACCAGAAGCGAAGGTTACTCTCCTTCCTCTCTGCTATCACCCACTCTGCATATCACTAGAGTTCTCTTCCTCCCCTCGCCTCTGCCCCCCAATCGCTTCTACCCCACGCCTTATCCTCTTGCGAGGTTACGTGTGGCACGATTTCCCTCATGCTGGTCAGGCCTGACGACTCTACGGATGGTCAGTTCACCTCCCCATCCCTCATTAATTCCTGAGGAGCCATCTACCTGCCAGCCTGCGAGACATTTAATTCGGGGCTAGTGAGCCGCTTTTGGTTCTCCGGGCCAGTGAAGTCCAAATACGGTATTAATTCTCGGTGGAAGTTAACGCCACCTTTCCAGGTGCCTTCCACCGCCATCGTGGTCTCTTTTTCGGCACATCCCCTCTCAACAGTCCTGCAGTATAAATTCATAATGTTATTCACATTCATTGACCTTTTCCACAAGGTCCATTCACATCACATATTCACATTCATGAGTTTCCCACAGTTCTTGCCAGTCCAGTTATTTTTACAAATTGGGGGATACAGGGTGTTACACTTGGATTACATCTGGTCTTGATGTTGTCACATATAGTAGGCTACTAATTATTGACCTGTATTGCCTCTGATCTGTATACTTTGAATCATCATCTTTGCTCAACTTGCAACTGGTTTGCATGGGAGTGATAACTGGTTTGCAATATTCCATTATGAACCTATTTATCATATCTCTGATATGCTTAGTTTGAGAAATAAAAATTCCTTGGTTTCTTTGATGTATCTGAAGACCCAGAAACAATGATAGTTCTCCAAGTAATGAAATTTCAAATTCATTATGCATGTCCTTTGCAAATTTTTGGCTTAACCTGTCATCAGTACTTCAAAAAATAATATCATCAACATAAAATTCAATTAATAAAATACTATCTTGATTTACCCTGATGTAGAGGTTGTTGTCTACACTTCTTTTTCTGAACCCTGTCTGTTGTAGATATTTATCCAGTCTAGAGTACCATGTTGTAGGAGACCGTTTTAGATCATACAAGGCCTTCTTTAATTTACACACATAATCTGTGTTCTATGACAAATGAAATCCTTTTGGTTGTTCAATGTAGACTTCTTCTTCAAGTTCCCTATTCAGAAAAGTTGATTTTACATCCATCTGATACACTTTAATATTTTTGGAGCATGCATAAGCTAAAAGCAATCAGATTTCTTCCATTCTAGCAACTGGGGAAAATGTATCTTCAAAGTCAATTCATTCAACCTGTGCATATCCTTTACATACCAATCTAGTTGTGTTCCTTGTAACATGTCCATATTCATTCGATTTATTCCTATATACCCACTTTGTTCCGATCACATTCTTATCCTTTGGTCTTGGAACCAATTCCCAAGTGTCATTTTTCTCTATTTGTTCCAGTTCTTCATCCATGGCCTTATTCCAAAATTCATCCTTGTTGGGCTCTTGAAAACAAGTTGGTTCAATTGTATATGAGAGTGCTAGGTGCATTTGTTTTGGTGAATGGATTCTTCTTCTAGTCTCAACTCCTTCATTTTTGTTTCTGATAATCTGATATGAATGATGATTCTTCTGTACTCGTCTGTTAGGTGTCTTTGGAGGCACTTGATAAACTTTCCCTTCTGCTTCTATCAAATCCTCTTCATCTTCGCCTTCTTCATCTTTTGCTTCTTCTTCATAAAGTTGTTCCATTGATTCATTTTCTTCTTCCTTTAATTATTGTCTACCTATTTCATCAATTGTTACGTTAATTATTTCTACAACTTTGTTCAATATCAAGTTGTAACACTTGTATGCTTTCCTTGTACTTGAGTAACCAACACATACTCCTTTGTCCACACTAGAGTCAAACTTTCCCATTCTTCCATCTTCCCTTTTGATGTAAAATTTGCTTCCAAAAACTCTGAAGTGATTCACATTTGTTGGTCTTCCTTTCCATAGCTCATAGGGAGTTTTTTCAGTGTTGTTTTTGAGCATTAATCTGTTTTGAATGTGAAATGTTGCATGCACTGCCTGTGTCCAAAAGATATCTATCAATTTGGAATCCATTAGCATTGTTCGATCCATTTCCTGTACTGTCTTGTTCTTTATTTCAACAACTCCATTCTGTTGAGGTGTCCTAGCAATGAAGAATTGCTCTTTTATTCCATACTTGCTGCAGTAGTTCGTAAATTCCTTTGAAGTGAACTCTCCTCCATTATCAGATCTCAAGCATTTGATTTTTGAATCCATTTCATTTTCAACCGTTTCCTTGTATACCTTGAAGTTTTCAAAAGCTTCTGACTTATTCCTGAGAAAGCAAACTGCAGTCATTCTTGTATAATCATCAACTAATAACATAAATTATTTCTCACCTTTTAAACCCTTTGTTGTAGTTGGTCCAACTAGATCAGTATGCAAAATTTCTAGTGGTCTTTTCGTTGAATATTCTTTTGATTTAAACTTGGTCTTTGTTTGCTTTCCTTGTTGACAATGCTTGCATAAAGTGTTGATTGGTTTCGTGATATGGATAATTTCTCTAACTGCTTCCCTTTTTTCGACTTTGACAAGGTTATCAAAATGTATGTGACCAATTCTTCTGTTCCATAGCCAAATTTTATCTTCCTTTCCTAGGAAACACTTTTCATTTCCAATTTCACTTAATACATATATGTTGCTTGAAGTTCTCGGAGTTGTTGCAATCAATTTTCCTGAACCTTCTTTTCTTATCTCGCACTTTTGTAAATCGAAAGTAACTTTATGGCCTTGGTCACACATTTGACTCACACTTAGAAGATTATGTTTCATATCTTCTACTAGTAGAACATTTTTTTCCTTGGTATTCTTGTTCCCAATTCTAACTGTGTCTTTTCCAATGATTTTAGTTGAATCATCATTTCCGAAGGAGACTGGTCCATCTCTTTCCTTTCTTAATGTAAGAAACATATCTCTATCACTTTTCATTTGTTTTTAAAAGCCATTGTCAACATACCAACCACGTTTCTTCTTCTTAGCTTGTAGAGAGAGTGTGCATTCTTCATTGTTATAATGATTATGTTTTCTTATCCATGTCCTTTTCCGAGGTTCTTGTTTGTGACTGTTGTTGTTCTGTTGTAGTTCTCTAGGAGGGACTGTCATTTTGCAATATTTGACCATGTGTCCAAAGTTGTTACATTTGTAGCATTCCACTTCAGTGTTCAAATATTCAAACCTACTGTAACTTATTCTCTGTGTTTCACTAGGCCTTCTTGGATAAACCTTTTGTGTATGACTTTCAAAGTTGTTTATGTTCCCGTTGTTATCTCTGAAATTCACAACTTTATGTCCAAAATTATTACATGCATAACATAAACCAAAAAAATATAGTTTGATACCTAGGAGTTGAAAATATTATGAAAGGAGGTACTCTTATGAATCCTTCTTCTTCTTGAGGCCTACATATTTCTGTCGGTCATTGATTCTGAAATCTGAATCCTCTTGATGGAGGAGTGTCCCTGTAATTTTCTTTGTAGACCTTCCTATCCCCTTTGATTGTTTCTGCATATCTTTTTGGATATGTTTCTTGTTCTGTTGTTTCGGATATTGGTCCCTTTTCTGTCCGATTGTGTCCAATTTTGGACTTGTCATGATGAGGTTTTTTACTGCTGATAATGTCATTCAAAACTTTTGAGTTGTTCTGCATATTTTTCTTTTGAAGATCCTTTCTTAATGTGACAATTTCTACTTCCATATTTCCAATGATCTCATCTCTTCCTTCTAGTCGTTCTTTGAGTTCTTATTCAATTCTTTTATCTTCTTCAATTTGAACCTTCAAATTTGTGATCATTTGTTCTAGTTCCTGAGTGTCTTCTTTCTTTTCTAGTTCCACTTGTAGTTTCTTGTTTTTCTTCTTTTCTCTTCTGATAACTTCTATGGCACACAACAATTCTTCTTGGTAGTCAACTTCTGCCTCTTCATATTATTCTTCGGCCTCTTCATATTCATCTTTGGAGTCTTCTTTGTCAGAGTCTTCTACTGCCATGAATATAACTCTTTCTGTCTCACTGTCACTGACTTCATCTTCATCTGATGATGAGATGTCTTCTTTGGTGCATAATTTTTTCTTGAAAACTTTCTTTGTGGTTCATTTGCCTTTATATGTTTGTTTTCTATTTAAGTAACCTTCATCATTTCTCTTTTTCTTATGAGGACATTTTTTTAGCAAAATGAACAATACCATCACAATTAAAACAAATCAAAGGAAGCTTACATCTATACCTGTCGTTGGTTCCCTTGTTCAATATTCTGACAAAGTTGGCCGCTTCTTCATCATCTCCCGAGACATCATTGTTGCTTCTATGTTCTTTTTATTTTTTCTTTCCCTTTTGCTTTGACCTTTTGGATGCTTTGAGTGTTGCTTCTTTTATATATGGATTTTCCTGGTCAATTCTCATTTCATATGCTGTGAAGATTCCATGTAGTTCGTCCATGATTATTGATTTTAGATCTACTCTTTCTTCTAGTGATGACATCTTAGGGCCGAATCTCATAGGAAGAGATCTTAGTACCTTTTGAACAATTAAACATTCTTTGATTTCTTCTCCCAATCTCAAGATTGCATTTACTGTTTCATCGACTCGTAAAAAGTAAACTGCAATGTTCTCATATTCATTCATCTTTAGTTGTTCGAACTGACCTCTGTAAGTTTGAAGCTTTGTTGCTTTGACTTTTGAATATCCTTCATAAATATTTCGAAGTTTGTCCCAAATCTCTTTAGCAGATTTACAATGTACAACTTTGGTGAATACCAATTCTCCAAGACCATTCAGAAGTGCATTTGTGGATTTGGAATTATTCTGACCGAGTTTCATTGCTTTGTCATTTGTGGATGGAACTATTGGTGTTGTGTATCCATCTACAATTGATTGCCAAATTTCAAATCCATGTGCCTATATATATGTCTTCATACTTATGCTCCAAAATGCATACTTCTGTCCAGCAAACTGTGGTATTCCATTTTTATACATGTTGTTGCTCTCCATGATCTACCTTTTAGTGCTTAAACTAATTTCTGAAAGAATGTGCTCTGATACCAATTGTTGGATTACTGAGAGGGGGGGAGGGGGTGAATTAGTAATAGAGAAATCTAATCCTTTTTAACCATATAATGCAAGTGTTATATAAATGTATAATTATCATACAATATTTGTAGAGTAAATAAACAATGAACAAATGAATATTCATACACATACATAGTACACCAGTTTTTTTACGTGGAAACCCAAAGAAGGAGAAAACCACAGAATGGTTTTTCTTATATGTCTTGAAGAATTACATTCATTGGAAGCACCAACTTCCTTTGTTTTTCAGCTGCAACTGGAAGGAGGCTCCAACCCCTTAGTTTCTCAGGCTACAACCTGAGAGAAGCTCCAAATATCCAGTTCTCTGGCTACAACCAGAAGGAGGATACAACCCCCTATGTTCTCCGGCTACAACTGGAAGGTGGCTACAACCACTTGTCCTTGCCCTGTCCAACCGTCATGATGTATAAGTAGAATGATGCAACCATTGTCACGTTATCACTGTGAGATATATTGATGTAAGCCTGTACCAATCAACCTGCACCAAACAACCTATACCAATAACATGAACTATGCATCAACCATGCATCAACCTATACCTTAACCTGTAATCAACCTGTACCATAAACAAGTGCATTAAACATACACCAGCATGTACCAAACAAGCTGTAATCAACTTGTACCATAAACAAGTGCATCAACCATGCACCAACCTATACCTCAAACTCAACCAAAATCTCTCATCAATTTCATCATCCAAATCTGATTTGTAACTTTGTAATAGACCTGGTGTATATGGTCACATATCTTGTTGAATTCTGGCTTATTCTAGAGAGTGAACTTGTAGAGCGTGTCACACACGGAATATTTATTGTATGGATCTGAAAATTGTACACAGAATACTACAAACTATACTCTAACCAACACATTTTGTCTTACTGAATTTGGATCTTTTATGAAGAAGTTATGACTTCTTACCCGAAACACTTGTTTTAGACTAGTTTCAGGACTAGCCACAAACCCTATTTTCCATGAAGTGTAACTCCAAAAATACAACGACCCACAACCTGAAATTCATAACACAACTACTTGGATATGTTTTTTCAATGGAATCCCAATTTCACGGTCTAAATCATTCTAGAAAAAAAGTTATTGCGAAAATGTTGAAATGACATGTAAATAACATACCTTAGAAAACATCATCAAAAGAATTATCCTCCCTTGAATTTCGGCCTTCTTTACTTCACCTTCCCTTTGAAATTTGGCTTATATATCCTTTGGTTACCTCAATCACCTGTAGATATTCAATATTCTCAAGTGTGATTAAAATTAGAGATTATTTCCTCTTATTTATACTCTCCAAGTAGCTTCCTTAGAAGCATCTTCTAGGTCACTTTGTCCACATAGCCACTTTGTCCACATAATCACCTGTGTCCAACTTTTCCCAATTTTCCACTTGTCCATGTATCCAATAGCCACTTGACCACTTAACCCATTTTCCTCATTTTAGGGTTAGCCTTCTTATAACCACTTTTCATAATTAGAAAGTTTTCCATTTACTTTATTATTTAAATAATCCCTGTTGACTTTGTCACTTCACTTTATTATTTAAATAATCCTCTTTGATTTTGTCACTTCACTTTAATATTTAAATAATCCTCTTTGACTTTGTCACTTCACTTTATTATTTAAATAATCCTCTTTGACTTTGTCACTTCACTTTATTATTTAAATAATCGTCTTTGTAATCACTTTGACTTCTTTGACCTTTTGGGGTTTCAAGCCAATCATATGAGGATCCTTCAACTTCGTAAGGCCATAACTCTCAAACCGTGAGGAGTTATGTGACGTTCCACATACCACCGGAAATGGCATGACATGTACTATCCATATAGAATAGTATTACCTTCAAATATATCAAAACTCATACAATTATACATCAAACAAACTTGGGTCCATTACCCAAACCTTTGTGCTACCGGAATTCGCTACCGAACTTTCTTCAAGGGTTGACATCAATGACAACCAACCCAATTAATCAACAATGTTATCACTCAATTTGTACTTATTCCAAAGGAAAAGGTTAAGGGAAGGAAAACTAGCGTAGTTATCCTATCATTGTCACCTCAATAGGATACCTCTTTCTATTTAGGGTTGATGGCTCAAGGGAGACCTCCCCGGTTACCTGGGGGTTTGAGAAGGAAAAGGTTAAAGTGTCTATAAAAGTATCCCCTCTCACAAGTCACACTGATCAAAAAGTCCCAAGGTTTTAAGAAATGAAGTAATGAAGTATTTATATGTACCTGCCCAGAACAAAGTAACAAGAAAATATATCTTTTGTAAGCACAACTTGTTGTTAGTACTTCATAAAACCATGGACTTTATCAATAAAAGAAATAGTTGATATATGATGAAGCAAACAGAATTTTATAACAACAATGTTTATGAGATGATTTATTCACAACAAATGTCTTGAAAGAGCTTCAAAATGACCCAAAATAATCACTAATTAATACCAAAGTACTAGCATTTGTCAGAGGCAAATTAGGCAGTGTATAAATAAACTTTACAATTGTTTTTAGGTGCTTTTAATGTTGAAATAGATGGTTGTAGATTAATTTTGTAACAAAAACAAGTAGGTTAGTAGATTAGTCTATTCTAGGGTTAAGAAGAGTTAGTAGAGAGATTAAGGTAAAGGTTTTGAGAGTAGTTTTTATCAATCACTCAAGTGCAAGGCTTAGATCAATGCTTTTTAGTGTAAATGGAGTCTCTTTTAGCAGCGACAATCGTGAAGGATCAAATTGATAATAAGAGAGCTAGAGACAAGAAGTTTAATGATTTAAGTGTTGGTAGTTGAAGGCTTCAATCACTAGACCTTAGGGGGGAAATGGCCACTAGAAATTAGGTAACCCTAGGCCCAAGAGGTTTTCCTCCTTCTTTATCTCAAAGATGAAGTAGATGATAGCTAGATGAAGAAAAATATGCTAGGGTGTTGCAATGGAAAGGCCCTTAGAACAAAGATTCAAGAAAATAGGGTTTCAAGCATAATCTAGTAGGTGAAAGTTATTAAGGCAAGAACAATAGCATGTGCTTTAGCCTCCTAGGGTTTTAAGCTAGCAATTTCATAATCTTAGAATAAATGAATGATAAATACACCATAACCATTCAATGAAGAAGAATTGCAGAAATTCTTCTTACATTCACCAAGAATCATCTAGCAATTGGCCTAGTTGAACACTTCCACCAAGAAAAATGCTCGAACACACCAAAAATAGCCTCCTTCAAGAAGTGCATACTAAATTTCAGCCAAGAAACCCTAATTAGGGCACAATTTCAGAACTCACTTAAGTGTGAGTGAAATATGATGAAAAATAAGAGTGATTTTCCCCTTATTTATACAGTTACAATGACCTTTAATTTTCAAATTAGGTCAAAAAGGCCGACATGGCCATTTTACATGTAGTATCAAGTTTTTACATTAAAATGACAATTTAAACCCTAAATCAAGCAAAATAGGTGATTTCATGCCCCTTTAGGGTGACGTTAGACCTCTCTAGTGAAATTTTGGCCTCCAGGAGAACAAAGTTAGGCCTCCCAAGGCCTCTATATCAAGCCACACATGCCACTTGGCACATAACTACCTCCAAAGTGTCCATCAAACGCTAGTGACATCAAGGGTCATAGAGGTGACGTCATGGGCCTTCCAAGGACAACATCATAGTGGGAGGGAAATACCCCCCTAGGTCCAGGCCTTCCAGGCTGTCTCTGGTGGAATGTCCTCCTCTCTCTTTGGTGCAAGCCTCTGATATGTGTATGCCCCTGGTTGGGGTCTCAGCATCCATCTAGTGGGATTTTGGCCCAATGGAGGTCTAAAATAATAATCTCCCCATGTGTACTTTTCCATTGGGTGTGGCCCTGCAACAACAACAAGTATGCCCTCCATGGGCTCATAAGTCACATGGATCATAGAAATGTCAATCATGTATAATAATCAATTTATCTAAACATGTGCATAAAATCCCCTTTCCCAGAAAAGTGCTCAAAGACATTATGTTATTCTACAAGCTAGGTTTGGAGAGGGTGCCAGGAGGCCCTACTGGGCTAATTCTCAATGGACGTGGGATGTTTCCAGGTGAAGACAAATCTAGGCCATGTAAGTGGATGAGGTGGTGTAGGGATGTTTGAGAAATGGGTGCAGTGATGACAAAGGAATGTATGGCTTACCTATGGGTGCCTCTGAAGAGGGTGAGTTGCACCTTGTCATGGATGAAAATGTTTCCAAGCCCATTCAATGTCTTTTTCCTTTTTATCTTATTTATTTTTATTTCAAGAGACTAGTTATGGGACACTTCCCTGGCGTGGTGACCAGTGGTGAAAATGTTACCCACAAGAATTTCACAGAGATGAGAAGGTTGGATCATGATGTGATCCCCTTTCTCTTGGATATGTCACCAACAACCACTACCCTAGTGTGGTGACCAGTTGAATGGTAGTGTCATGCCACTACATGCCCATGGACCTAATAGGCTAGACCGTGATGATATCCCCTATCCTCCAACTAGGTCTTGCTTTTATTATTTTATGGGTCCCTCTATTTCTTGCTAACAATCCTTTTATTGATTTCTCGAGGATCCCTGGGTGAAGCATGTGAAGGTTTTGTTCTTTTGTATTTCATATTTTTCCAACTACTTTTACCCTCTGGGCCTTTAGCCCCTTTGCTATCTTGGAAAACCCAATGCCTGAAACAATGTATGAGATGGATGAGACGGAAAAGTATGAAAATTGATAAGTATGGTGGGAATGGACGATGACCTTGCATGAACCCATCCAGTGGAAAATCAAACCCTATGGGAAATAACTTGCTATGGCATCCTATCATTCCCCCCAGGTGTGGAAAAGTGGAAAGGCATAAGCTCCAATCACATGTCAGAAGCAAAAATAATTAAATGCACATATTCAAATGTTTTGAGAATCAGAGTGACACATACCATGATACCCTAAATTATTACCTCTTGGAGCAAGACTTATTGTTGCTGAAATACCAGGCTAATGGGATGAATGTTGTTTATGTTGACTATATGGAGGTGCTGAAGAAGAAGGATGGACCCTCCAGGGCCAAGATCAAGTCAATATAGCTCTCGGTACTCCATGTCTAGGACATGTGGGCCTCGAGACATAATCTCCTTAGTTATCCCTAGGCTAGGGGATAACATCTGTCTCTAACTCGAGGACATGTGATCACCATAGAGTGCATGAGAACCTCAACATCTCTGGCATGACCCGTGACCTGCTTGATCTCAAAAAAAAATCATTAGTAATCATTTGGGGTGGTGATATCACCTTTGGTTCATATATGGTACAAAAAATGAAAACAAACACATATACAAATGGAAACACAATTACTATAGCATGAAATGCAGATGGTAGATACAATGAATCAAAATGCCTACCTACTTACCTGTACTTACATGTGAATTCAAGTATTTTCCCCTTGATGGGTTTTAAGGAGGTGTTCGCTAACTGGTAATGGGCACCTTCTTCCTTCCAATGTAGACAAATAGTATGCATCATTGACTAACTTCCTTCCAACTCTAAAGGGTCCAAGCCAAAATTATGCACTTCCTTTGACATTAGTAGGCTCTCCCTTCTTTGTGTCCCACATCCAGACTGTATATCCCTCTTTGTAATCCTTGGTTTTGAACTTAGTCATTTCTTGTACAACCCTGGTGTACTGTCTTGAGGGAGGAGGGTGGGACTCTGCTATGAAAACTTCTTGTTGGGATGGTAGGATCAGTATGTCATCTTCTCATTTCTTTAATAATTTGACAGCACCAACTTCTATGTCTTTGTATTTGTTCAATAGTTGTTGATAATCCTCCTTCTTTGGCCACATTGGATATGATCAAATTCTTCTTTTGTAGCAAAATGCATGTCAACAGGAGAAAATGCAAGAAGACTCTCTTTGATCGGCTCATGCATTTCGTTAGCTTCAATATCATCACCAATTTATTTCTCATGGATTTTGGTCATTGGCACATTCGGGAGGTGGCTTATTTTTCCATTGTTCATAGGAACATTGATATAAGTGAGATCCATCTCTAGGGTGCCTCCCAGCATTCCAACAAACTTCCTAGACAATAACATTCCCCACACTTTTGGGACATCCACCACTACAATGTCCATGTGGATCACTCTCTTGGGGTATCTTCCAAGGCATACTTCTACATTCTCAACTTGAGTGGGTATGGATATGGACTCAAATCCACACACATTCCTATAAGCTCATGTGACTTTCAGGCCCAATTTTTCCATGACCTTCAAAGACATCATGTTAGCACCTTCCCCTTAATCTAGCATACAGTTGTTAAGAAATTTGCTATTGATCAATAAGGTCATGAAGAAAGGTGGATGTCCATCATACTGAACCCTAAATTGATTGGCTTTTAGAATAATAGGAGGGTCTATTGGTCCATCTGAGCCTTTGAAAAAAAATTCAAACCTTTCTTTGACAGATGGTACTTTGATGACTTCTCTCAAGGGGATGGTCATATGAATTTTGGTTAATACCCCTTCAAAGTCAAAATTTAAGTCCACTATGTGATGCCACAGGACCAAAAGAGAGAGGTTGGTTCATTCTCTTTTGTCTAGGATACACTTGGAATTCTTATTTCTTCAACTTTTCTCTTGATTCTTGGTCAAGGTTATTTATCACCTCCATCCTAGCCTTCCTGGTTGCTCCTTTTATGCCTTCTTGATGTTTCTCAAGAGTAATATAAAGGAAAATTTAAGGATCCTCAATGGTATTTTCCACTATGTTCACTTGGTCATGATTTCCATTTTTGAAAGGACACTCATGCTCCCAGTGTGACTCACTACATTGTAGACACCAAGGGTTTTCATCCACTCGGTTTGTGGGGGCTAAAGTATTTGGAACCTCTTGATCATTATTTGGTCTGAAAACTTGGTTCCCGTTTTGGAACTTCCCTTTGTAAGGAACCCTAGGGGCTTGTTGTTGAGTCCTATCTAGGTTGAAAATCCTATTCATCATTAGCTCTTGGGTTTTTACCATGCCATCTACAGTCAGTTGTAATTTCTCCAAGCTAGCACTAATGTCTGAGGTAGGTTCAACATTGTGGACTATCTTAGGTTTAGTGTCCATTCTGACTCTTGGGACTGAGAAAGGCTCTACTCTAGATGATGAAAGGTTGTCCTCAATCCTTTTAGCTAGCTCTTGGGATTATTAGATTGTTTGAGGGTTTTTGTCTCTGAGGAGATACCCTAGCTGACCTGCAAAGGCTTTGGTAAAAAGGAAAAGAAGGAAATTGTTAGAAGGATGATGGCTCACTAGGATATTTTGCATCAAGGTTTCAAAATTGTCAGGGAAATCTCTAACGATTTCGTTCTCTTGTTTTACGAGGTTCTTAAGCCTTATCAGTAGCATGTTGGGGTCTTCCTTGGCACTCCATCCTTTGAGGAATACTTCCTCTAACCTATCCATGGTTTTAATACTAGCATCAGGGAGACCATTGTACCAACATCTAGCGCCATCATCGAGGGTAGCAGAGAACAATTTCATAGCTAAATATTCAGAATCATCACTAATGGCATGAAGCTGGAAGAAGGCCCAAAAAATTCTCATGTGATCTTTGGCACTAAAAAAATCATTTCCGGTGAATTTGGGCAACCTCTTTTCATACTTAGGGGGCATTTTCCTAGGGTAACCTGGTATAGTTGTCATGTCAAGGGGTTTGAAAATCTTGTATGACCATTCTCGTTGGTTGTTGGATTGGTTTGGAATGACGGTCTGAGTTCCTATGCTATACATTGTGTTTAAGGGAAGATTGCCTCCAAAAAGTGATTTTATTACAAGAGAGTTTCGGGGAGGATTTCTTCTAAATGATTGGGGATGGTTGGTGTACCTCCCTGAGGTTTGTGGAGTCTCCAAATAGTTTTCTTGAAACTATCAAAGGGATAAGGGGATCACCCTCTGTGGAGTCGTCAGGTAAGATTTTTAAAGTAAAGGCTTTTGAGGAAAGGCTTACTGAGAAGTGTCAGCTTTGAGGAGAATTGACTCAGTATTCCCTGACAACGGCGCCAAATTGTTATTGCTCAATTTGTACTTATTCCAAAGGAAAAGGTTAAGGGAAAGAAAACTGACGTAACAGAAGGTTATCTTATCAATGCTACCTCAACAAGATACCTCTTTCTATTTTGGGTTGATGACCCAGGGAGACATCCCCGATGACCTAGAGATTTGGGAAGGAAAAGGATAAAGTGTCTATAAAAGTATCCCCTCTCACGAGTCACACTAATCAGAAAGTCCTAGGGTTTTAACCAATGAAGTAATGAAGTATTCAAATGTACCTGGCCAGAACAAAGCAACAAGAAAACATATCTTTTTCAAGCACAACTTGTTGTTAGTACTTCATAAAACCATGGAATTTATCAATACAAGAAATAGTTGATATATGATGAAGAAAAAAGAATTTGATAACAACAATGTTTATGGGATGGTTGCTTCACAATAAATGCCTTGAAAGAGCTTCAAAATGACCCAAAATAATCACTCATTAATACCAAAGTACTAGCATTTGTTTGAAGAAAATTAGGCAGTGTATAAATCAACTTTACAATTGCTTTTAGGTGTTTTTAATGTTGCAATAGATAGTTGTAGCTTACTTTTGTAATAACAAAAAGTAGGTTAGTAGATTAGTCTATTCTAGGGTTAGGAAGAGTTAGTAGAGAGCTTAAGGTAAAGGTTTTGAGAGTAGTTTTTATCAATCACTCAAGTGCAAGGCTTAGATCAATGCTTTTTAGCATAAATGGAGTCTCTTTTAACAACAACAATCTTGAAGGAAAAAATTGATAATAAGAGAGCTAGAGACAAGAAGGTTAATGATTTAAGTGTTGGTAGCCCAAGGCTTCAATCACTAGACATTAGGGGGGAAATGGCCACTAGAAAGTAGGTAACCCTGGGCCCTAGCAATTTTCCTCCTCCTTTAGCTCAAAGATGAAGTAGATGGCGACTAGATGAAGCAAAATATGCTAGGGTGTTGCAATGGCAAGGCCCTTAGCACAAAGCTTCAAGAAAATAGGGTTTCTAGCATAATCTAGTAGGTGAAAGTTATTAAGGCAAGAACAATAACATGTGCTTTAGTCTCCTAGGGTTTTAAGCTAGCAATTTCATAATCTTTGAATAAATGCATGATAAATACACCATAGCCATTCAATGAAGAAGAATTTCAAAAATTTTGCTTACATTCACCAAGAATCATCTAGCAATAGGCCTAGTTGAACACTTCCACCAAGAAAAATGCTAGAACACACCAAAAATAGCCTCCTTCAAGAAGTGCACACTAAATTTCAGCCAAGAAACCTTAATTAGGGCACGGATTTCAAACCTCACTTAAGTGTGAGTGAAATATGATGAAAAATAAGAGTGATTTTTCCCTTATTTATACAATTACAATGACCTTTAATTTAAAAATTAGGTCAAAAAGCTTGACATGGCCAGTTTACATGTAATATCCAGTTTTTACATAAAAATGACAATTTAAACCCTAAATCAAGTAGAATAGGTGACTTCATGCCCCTTTAGGGTGACGTTAAGCCTCTCTGGTGAAATGTTAGCCTCCATGAAAAAAATGATAGGATTCCCAAGGCCTCTGGATCAATCCACACGTGCCACTTGGCACATAACTACCTCCAAAGTATACATCAAACACTCGTGACGTAAAGGGTCATAGAGGTGACAGCATGGGCCTTCCAAGGCCAACATCATAGTGGGAGGGAAAGATCCCCCTAGGTTCAAGCCTACCAGGCTGTCTCTGGTGGAATGTCCTCCTCTCTCTATGGTGAAAGCCTTTGACATGTGTATGCCCCTGACTGGGGTATCAACATCCATCTGGTGGGATTTTATCCCTATGGAGGTCTGAACTAATCATCTCCCCATGTGGACCTATCGGTCGGGTGTGGCCCTGCAAAAAAAACAAGTACGCCCTCCATGGATTCATAAGTCACAGGGATCATAGCAATGTCAATCACGTCTAATAATCAAGTTATCTAAACATGTGCATAAAACCCCCTTTTCCCAGAGAAGTGCTCAAAGACGTTATGTTATTCTACAAGCCAGGTTTGGAGAGGGTGTCAGGAGGTCATACTGGGATAATTCTCAAGGGACGTGGGATGTTTCCAGGTGAAGATAAATCTAGGCTATGTAAGTGGATGAGGTGGTGTAGGGATGCTTGATCAATGGGTGAAGTGATGACAGGGGAATGTATGGATTACCTGTGGGTGCCTATGAAGAGGGTGAGTTGCACCTTGTTAGGGATGCAAATGTTTCCAAGATCATTCAATGCCTTTTACCTTTTTATCTTATTTCTTTTTCTTTCAAGAGACTAGTTAGGGGACACTTCCCTGGCGTGGTGACCAGTGGTGAAAATGTTACCCACAAGCATTTCACAGAGATGAGAAGGTTGGCTCATGATGAGATCCCCTTTCTCTTGGCTATGCCACCAAGATCCACTACCCTAGTGTGGTGACCAGATGAATGGTAGTGTCATACCTCTACATGCCCATGGACCTAATATGTTGGCTTGTGATGAGACACCCTATCCTCCAACTAGGTCTTGCTTTTATTATTTTATGGGTCCCTTTGTTTCTTGCTGAGAAGCATTTTATTGCTTTCTCGAGGATCCCTCGGCGAAGCATCTGAAGTTTTTTTTCTTTTGTATTTTATCTTTTTCCAGCTACTTTTACCCTCAGGCCTTTATCCCCTTCTTCCCACAAGGTAAGGTACAACCCTTTGCTAGCTTGGAAAACCTAATGCCTGAACCAATGTATGGGATAGATGAGAGGGAAAAGGATGAAAAGTGATAAGTATGGTGGGATTGGACGATGACCTTTCATGAACCCACCTAGTGGAAACTCAAACCCTATGGGAACCAACTTGCTAGGGCATCCTATCATTCCCCCCAGGTGTGGACAAGTGGAAAGGCATAAAGTCAAAGCACACGTCAGAAGCGAAAATAATTAAATGCACATATTCAAAATGTTTTGAGAATCAGAGTTACACATACCATGACACCCAGAATTATTACCTCATGGAGCAAGACCCACTGCTACTGAAGGACCAGGTTGATGGGATGGATGTTGTTTCTGCTAACAATATGGAGGCACTGAAGAAGAAGGATGGGCCCTCTATTGACCATGAAAAACATCAACGCAGTTCATTTTTTGATGTTGTGATGGTGTGTGACATGACTTACATGGTTGATGAATATCTTGTTGGTTATTGGTTATGATTTTGAGCTTATTGACTCCTTATGTTACTACAACCTATGTTATTCATTAATGTCATTGCTATTTGTTCTTATCGCACCTGCACAACAAATATGTTAGTTGAAATTACATGAAAGACAAGCTTGAGAGGGGAAAAATAAATGCAAAGAAAAGGGACTTAAAGCTACAAATACCACATGCAAACAATTGGGATGAGAAATAATGCAAAGGGATGGATTTATGTTAACTATCCCATACACTATACTACATGCATAAAAGACTTAACAATTATTGTTAAATGCTAGATAGCAAGTAAATGGTTATGCAATTGTGATTGAATCATATGGTAAATACGCATATGGTATGAAATGTTGGTGGCACACATTGGCAGGGTAACAGTGGTAATGGTTATATGTTTTTGTTTGAGTTATATGATGTGAAATGGCATATGTTGATCGCGCTACAGGCTTTAATGCAATGATGGTTTCGATACATGTTCAATTAATCATGTTAATGGAGAATTGTTGGCAAGTACTGTTGACTTAATGAGATAAGGGTGGTGGCGACGTGCATTTACTGCACGTCACCTTTACTCTTCTCGTTGGTCGCCACCCTAGTCAGGATATTGTTCGATCTTGTTGCTGTGTTATGCTCCGATATTTTACCAGGAAGGAACCACTCGACCAACTCTCATTTTAAGGAATTCATTTAACAGGATGAGTTTTTTCAGTCGAGGAAGCCATGGTTGAGGAAACAGAGGTAGAGGTAACTGGAACCGAGGCCCAAGAAGGCCCAGGTTCTCCATACATTTTGACGTTGATTCAGAAGAGCTTGGCCAATTGTTTCATGTTGGATTCTTCAATTGGATTGGGAAGGGAATAGTCCAACCTAGGCCTGAAAGGCCTCCTTTCCAAGTCCCGCAAGCCCCCAGTATCCATGTACCTCCTCATGTCTCCTTACAACTGGAAGTCCCTGAAAATGATGGGTGGCGGGATATTATCCACCCAGCAGTCTCCCAACATCGTGGCTGGCCCAACTTGTCGTTGCCTGCTCCTCCACCTTTGAACCCCATTGTCCAAGCTTCCCCTAACCACTCGCCAGTGCAATCCTCCCATGCTAGCAAGAGATTGAAGACTAAATCCCACCATGCACTTGATAAAGGAAAAGCCACTACTGCCCCTTCCTCACCCTCCAATGACTCTGAAAACTCCGTGTCTTCCCAGATGCATTTGAGGGATGATTGTTCCCATGTGATTAGCGATATTAAGCCTAAAGGCTCTACACAACCAAAGGAAAATTCAGGAAAATCAAGAGGTGACAACAACAACCAAGGAAGGGTTGCATCACAGACTAGGAAATATGGCTTTTGATTTTTATGTTATCTATTGTTTTATGACAGTTGACTTCATGGATCTTTGGACAACATGTTTTATTTTGAATATATGAGTATTATTTTTGAAATAATTTCAAATTTCATGAGCTAAAATTGCCAAAAGTAAATATGTTGATGGGAGACACAAGGAGGTGCATTTGCTTAATTAATGGTTATGTTATGATTGTTATGAACTAAAGGGAGTCACAAGGGGTCCCACCTACTAGTTATTATTTGTTTATGACCCTTATTATAATTATTACTTTTCCCCTTAACTAAAGTTAGTTGAGTCTTTTAATTAACTTAACTAATGAATTGGTTCAACTTCTTCAACCAATTCTAATTTGTTAAAAGAAAAAGGAAGGGAGGAACAAAGGGGAGAGAAGCAAAAGCATGATAAGGTTTGCTCTTTGAGTTTATGTTGAGATAGTTCAGTTTTCATTCATTCTTATATTCATCACAACCTAAATCTCTTTTGTGATAGCAGTGTCTTATTGTAGACAACAATATTCAGGGTTGAATCAAATCATTCAGACACTTTCTTTTCAGAGGTGTTGATCTATCTTTGATAGTATGTGTAGACTTGTTTGTTTGTGAATTAATTTTCATGACTGATAAAGGCTATTATGCAGAGTTGAGTCGGTAGCAATCTGTGGCAAGTTGATCCAGTTTTTAGAGTTTAGTTTTGGTGTTCTTTCAGAGGTCCTTTTGTATGTTCCATTGGGGATGTCTAAGTTTGACTTTGGTCCAAGATTTATGTATGAGATTTTTTAAAGAAAATGACTCTTTGGTGAATTGGAATGAAATAAAGAATTGTTTTATGTCTCATCTATCTTGATTGTCATCTTGGCATCTTTACTTCTGTTCTTACATTTATTTCAGCAACTTTTATATTCAGAAAATTACAAAAAAACTGAATTTCCAACAAGTTTTTTGTTGATAAAAGACTAGCCTAAGCGCTCGTAATTAATACTTGTGAGTTGGGATGTTATTTTTGTTGGCTATAAACATAGGGTGATATTCTCGTCTACTTTGCTTCAGCAAGTAAAGTCTGAAAATGCTTGAGTAAGATCAATTCATATCTTTTCCTCAACACCCTCCATGGCCAGGCTCAAGTCAATATGGCTCTAGGTACTCCATGTCTAGGACATGTGGGCCTCGAGACATAATCTCTTTAGTTATCCGTAGGCTAGGGGATAACATCTAGCTCCAAATCTGGGACATGTGTTCACCATAGAGTGCATGAGAACCTCATCATCTCTGGCATAACACGTGACCTGCTTCATCTCAACAAAAAAATATTAGTAATCATTTGGGGTGGTGATATCACCCTTGGTTAATATATGGTACACAAAATGAAAACAAGACATATACAAATGGAAACACAACTAATCCAGCATGAAATGCAAATGGTATATACAATGAATGCAAATGCCTACCTACTTACCTGTACTTACATGTGAATTCAAGTCTCTTCCCCCTGATGGGATTTAAGTAGGTGTCTGCTAACTAGTAATGGGTGCCTTCTTCCTTCCAATGTAGACAAATAGTAGGTATCATTGACTGACCTTCTTCCAACTCTGGAGGGTCCAAGCCAAAATTGTGCACTTCCTTTGACATTAGTAGGCTCTCCCTTCTTTGTGTCCCACATCCAGACTGCATCTCCCTCTTTGTAATCCTTGGTTTTGAACTTGGTCCTTTCTTGTACAACATTGGTGTACTATCTTGAGGGAGGAGGGTGGGACTTTGCTGTAAAAACTTCTTGTTGGGATGGTCAGATCAGTATGTCATCTCCTCCTTTCTTTAATAATTTGACAGCCCCAACTTCTCTGTCTTTATATTTGTTCAAGAGTTGTTGATAATCCTCCTTCTTTG
>JZKD02S1738796.1:1382369-1395380 GCA_000966675.3 Picea glauca
GAAAAGTATTTCGGCCGAAATATTCTTACCATGGGAAAATAATTCATCCAAAAAACATTGTACACGAATTTTGAGGGCACCGTTAAATTTGACGTGAAAATTTTCGGCCGAAAAATTGCCGCTAGAAATTTTGGAGACCCGATTGTCACGAAAGTGTTAACCAGATTCATGATTTTACCCTTGACATCCCCAAGTTCTTTGTGTTTATATATATTCAAGAGTTGTTTATAATCCTCCTTCTTTGGCCATTATATCTCATCAAAGTCTTCTTCTATAGAAAAAGGCATGTCATCAGGAGAAAATGCAGGAAGACTCTCTTTGACTGGCTCAAGCGTTTCATTAGTTTCAATATCATCACTAATTTCTTGCACATGGATCTTGGTCATTGGCACATTTGAGAGGCGGCTTTATTTTTCGTTGTTCATAGGAACATTGATATAAGTGGGATCCATCTCTAGGGTTCCTCCCAACATTGCAGCAAACTTCCTGGACAATAGCATTCCCCACACATATGGGACATCCACCATTACAATGTCCATGTGTATCACTCTCTCGGGGTACCTTCCAAGGCATACTTCTACATTCTCAACTACCCCATGCATGGGTATGGCTCTAGACTCAAAACCACACACATTCCTATAAGGTCGTGTGACTCTCAGGCTCAATGTTTCCATGACCTTCAAAGACATCATGTTAGCACCTACCCCTGAATCTAGCATATAGTTGTTCAGGCATTTGTTATCGATCAATAAGGTCATGAAGAAAGGTTGATTTCCATCATACTGAACCTTAAATTGATCGGCTTGTAACATAACAGGATGGTCCATTGGTCCATCTGAGCCTTTGAAAAAAAATTCAAACCTTTCTTTGACAAATGGGACTTTGATGACTTCTTTCAAGGGGATGGTAACATGTATTTTGGTTAATGCCCCTTCAAAGTCAAAATTTAAGTCCACTTTGTCGGTCTTGGGAGGATTCTTAGGAAGGAGTATGTTCATGGGTGGATGTCTTGTTTTTGATGCCACAGGACCAACATAGAGAGGTTAGTTCATTATCTTTTGTCTAGTATACATTTGGAATTCTTGTTTATTCACTTTTCTCTTGATTCTTGGTCAAGGTTATTTATCACCTCCATCCTAGCCTTCTTGGTTGCTTCTTTTATGCCTTCTTGATGTTCCTCGAGAGTAATATTAAGGAAAATTTCAGGATCCTCAATGGTATGGTCCACTATGTTCACTTGGTCATGATTTCCATTGCTGAAAGGACACTCATGCTCCCAGTGCGACTCACTACATTGCAGGCACCAAGGGTTTTCATGCACTATGTTTGCGGGGGATAAAGTATTTGGAACCTCTTGATCATTCTTTGGTCTGAAAACTTGGTCCCCCTTTTGGAACTGCCCTTTGTAAGGAACCCTAGGGTTTTGTTGTTGAGTCCTTTCTAGGTTGAAAATCCTATTCATCATTAGCTCTTGGGTTTTTACCATGCCATCTACAATCAATTGCAATTTTTCCAAGCTAGCATTGATGTCTGAGTCAGGTTCAACATTGTGGACTATCTTAGGTTTAGTGTCCATTCTGACTCTTGGGGCTGAGAAAGGCTCGAAGCTATATGATGAAAGGATGTCCTCAATCCTTGTAGCTATCTCTTGGGATTCTTGGATTGTTTGAGAGTTTTTATCTTTGAAGAGATACCCTAGATGACCTGTAAAGGTTTTGGTATAAAGGAAAAGAAGGAAATTTTCAAAAGGATGATGGCTAACTGGGATCTTTTGCATCAAGTTTTCAAACTTTTCATGGAACTCCCTAACGGTTTTATTATCTTGTTTTACGAGGTTATTCATCCTTATCATTAGCATGTTGGGGTCTTCCTTGACACTCCATCGTTTAAGGAATACTCCCTCTAAACTATCCATGGTTTTAATACTAGCAGCAAGGAGACCATTGTACCAGCGTCTAGCGCCATCATGGAGGGTAGCAGAGAACAATTTCATAGCTAAATATTCAGCATCATCACTGATGGGATGGAGATGGAAGAAGGCCCAAAAATTTCTCATGTGATCCTCGACACCGACAACATCATTTCCGATGAATTTGGGCAACCACATTTCATACTTAGGGGGCATTTGTCTAGGTTATCCCAGTATAGTTGTCATGTCTAGCGGTTTGAAAAGATTGTATGACCATTGTCTTTGGTTGTTGGCTTGGTTTGGAATGACAGTCTGAGTTCCCATGCTCGACATTGTGTTTAAGGGAAGATTGCCCCCAAAAAGTGATTTTGTTACAGAGAGTTTCAGGGAAGCTTTCTTCTAAAGGATTGGGGAGGGTTGGTGTACCTCCCTAAGGTTTGTGGAGTTTCCATATAGTTTTCTTGAAACTATCAAAGGGATGAGGGGATCACCCTCAATAGAGTCACCAAGTAAATTTTTTAAAGTAAAGGCTTTTGAGGAAAGGATTACCAAGAAGTGTTGTCTTTGAGGATAACTGACTAAGTGTTCTCCGACAACGACGCCAAAATGTTATCTCTTAATTTGTACATATTCCAAAGGAAAAGGTTAAGGGAAGGAAAAATGGTGTAACAAGAGGTTACCTTATCATTGTCACCTCAACAGGATACCTCTTTCTATTTAGGGTTGATGGCCCAGCAGAGATGTCCCCGATGACCTGAGGGTTTGAGAAGGCAAAGGTTATAGTGTCTATAAAAGTATCCCCTCTCCCAAGTCACATTGATCAAAAATTCCCAGGGCTTTAACCAATGAAGTAATAAAGTACTCAGATGTACCTTCCCAGAACAAATCAACAAGAAAATATATGTTTTGAAAGAACAACTTGATGTTAGTACTTCATAAAACCATGGAATTTATCAATAAAATAAATAGTTGATATATGATGAAGCAAACAGAATTTTATAACAAAAATGTTTATGAGATGATTTCTTCACAATAAATTCCTTGAAAGAGCTTCAAAATGACCCAAAATAATCACTCATTAATACCAAAGTACTAGCATTTGTCAGAAGCAAATTAGGTAGTGTATAAATCAACTTTACAATTGCTTTTAGTTGATTTTAATGCTGAAATAGATGGTTGTATCTTACTTTTGTAACATCAACAAGTACGTTAGTATATTAGTCTATTCTAGGGTTGGGAAGAGTTAGTAGGGAGCTTAAGGTAAAGATTTGGAGAGTAGCTTTTATCAATCACTCAAGTGCAAGGCTTAGATCAATGCTTTTTAGGGTAAACAAAGTCTCTTTTAGCAGTGGAAATCTTGAAGGAACAAATTGATAATAAGAGAGCTAGAGACAAGAAATTTAATGATTATGTGTTGGTATCCCAAGGCTTCAATCATTAGACCTTAGGGGGGAAATGGCCACTACGAAGTAGGTAACCCTAGGCCCTAGCGGTTTTCCTCCCTCTTTATCTCAAAGATGAAGTAGATGATGGCTAGATGGACCAAAAGATTCTTGGGTGTCGCAATGGCAAGGCTCTTAGAACAAAGCTTCAAAAAAATAAGTTTTCTAGCATAATATAGTAGGTGAAAGTTATTAAGGCAAGAACAATAACATATGCTTTAGCCTCCTAAGGTTTTAAGCTAGCAATTTCATAAGATTAGAATAAATGCATGATAAATACACCATAACCATTCAATGAAGAAGAATTGCAGAAAATTTACTTACAGTCACCAAGAATCATCTAGCAATAGGCCTAGTTGAACACTTCCACCAAGAAAAATGTTAGAACACACCAGAGATATCCTCCTTCAAGAAGTTCGCACTAAATTTCAGCCAAGAAACCCTAATATTACAAGATCCATTGTCAAAGTATCAAAAGGTTCAAAAGACTCAAAGGCTCAAAAGACTGACTCAAAGAGTCTGAAGGTTGGCTACCTTGGACGACATCACATCCTGAGGTCTAGGAAAGGACTAGTAAGAACCTAGAGGATCACTAACAATTTCGTAAGGGAACGCTGAAAGACTGAGATAATAAACTTCTTCTTAAGGTTTTCAAACTACCCTTGGATTCTAAAAGAAGGATTTTCCCTAGAGAAGACTTAAGACAAGGGACATGTTTCCCAACTACACCCTTAGTCACATAGCAAGGTAAAGTACTTGAAGGGAGTTGGACAAACTTGTCACAAGTATCCTGCTTCAGGCAAGCAACATCCTCACCTTTATCAAAATTTGAACACAACGACGGTTGATAATATTCTTCATAGAATAAATCCAAGTGCTCAAAGGAATACTCATCAAAATCCTCAAGTTATGATTGAAAATCATCAGGAGAACATTGCACCGGGTCATCCTTGGGTGGTTGGAAAACTTATGTAATTATATCATCATCTTGTTTCCAAACATCAAAATTATTAAGAACATCATATGATTGTTGTAAACACAACATTCGAAGATATCCTTCCATATCATAAATGGGATCCTCATCAGAACCAATCACATCCCACTTATGTCTTCCAACATGTATGAAATCATCAATATTATCAACCATGTCACTACATTTGTCATAACATGAAGGATTTAATGCATCCAAGGGCTCCTCTAATACTTCTTCACTTTCCAAATCATAAAATAAAGCATCATCAAAATCTTGGAAAGGGAAATAACTTACCTTGTTCACTTCTTGCTATGCAGGAGCGTCAATGGCTTGGATGACTTTATCAAATGGAAGAGGATCCAATACATCATCCCCAAGACTCGTCTCTTTAATCATCTTTTCTCCTTCATCGGAAAATGAAGGACCTAGCTCTTCCAAGGGTTCCTTTACTTCTTCACCCTCTGAATCATAGAAAAAAGTTTCATCAAAAACCTGGAAAGGAAAATGACTCACCTCATTCTTTTCATCTTATGCAGGAGAGATATGATCTTGGAGAGCTTTGTCAGACGAAGGAGCGGATACTAGTGCTTCATCCTCATAACTCACTTCTTTAGTCAAGTATTTACTACATTCTATTGAATCATGGGAAAAATCGTGCTCCTCTTCAATGGGTTAACAACTTTATTCATATCCCTGAGATCTTCCACAATATCAGTGGTGAATCCTTCGTCCTCTAGGGATATCACGAGATTTTGAAGGGTATCTTCATATGTCTTGCATTGTGGGTTCACAAACTCAATAAACCTACTGATGAGTTCTATGAAAGATGATATACCCTTATCTTCACAACATCCCTTAATCCAATCTTGCAAAAAATATGGTAAGGAAAGTATGAACAATTTTACCAGAGCATCCTCCCCTTCCAATTCTATCTCACTTATATACTTCAAGAATTATACAATGTGAGTAATTGGAAGGCCTACGAATCTTGGAGATTTGTTTAACCATTTTGTATGAAAATAATGTGGGTATCCTTGAAAACATTCAAAATAAATAGTCAGATACACTTGTTCCCAGGGCGCCATGATCCCATAACTTGGAAATATCACAAAGTTGAGAGTAAGGTGGCACCTTGGAAAAGGTTAGTGGAGTCTCCAGATATCCTCTTAAGGATTATCAAAGGGATTATGGAATCACCCTTAATAAATGAAGGGTATTATCTCTAGTGTGGGAGCCCTCATGAATTGGACCATTATCCCTAGTACGGGAGTCCAAACCTTATTGATTGATTATTACGGTAGTCAAGAAGACATAAAAGATCTAGCAAGCAAGTAAAAGAAGACATCCATCCTTCAGACTTCAGAGATAGTTACTTGACTCAGAGGCAATCAAAACAAAATGAAAAGAACAAAGAGACAATACCTTCTCCCCCTTCACCAGTTCAGAGGAAGACAAACATCATTTCAGTTGATCCAGTTGCTCCATTTGATATACCCATAGATATTGCAGTAGGGCATAAAAGGCCTACATAAGATCGATAAAACTTTGCAGAAGGCAAAGGAACATACAAGCCCCTCAAGGCACATCCCGAGTAAGAAAATGAAATTTTTGAGCTACACTTCATTCATGAGCCACTTCATTGATTCTGAATGTTCTTGTCATGGAAAAGCGATAGGTGAACAGGTATGTCAAGATGCCATGACATAAGAATACCAGTATATCTTAAAAAATGATGTATGAGATATTGTTCATAGACTAGAAGCGAAGTTTGTGGTTACTTCCAGATGGATCTATAAGATCAAGCATGCATTTGATGGAAGTGTCGAGAAATACAAAGCGAGATCTGTAACTAGAGGATTCCCACAAACAGAGGGAGTTGTCTATGATGAGACACTTGATCCAGTAAGCCCGACACACCTCCATCTGTACTACCATCCATGAGTTGGAAACTACATAAGATGGATGGATTCTTGATGAGTTTAGGTTTCAACAAAAGTGTTGCCGATCCAAATCTATATTGTTGGTGATAAGAGCTTGATTTGGATGACCTATTTAGGAAGTCGTGTTGTTGGATACAAGCAAAGCTTTGACTTATGATTTCGAGATAAAGCATCTAGGTATGATGCACTACTTCTCGAGGCAAGAAGTATAACAGAGGACCGATGAGATTTTCCTTAGTCAAAGAAAATATACTGTGGGGATATTAAAGAAGTTCAGTATAACAGGATGAAAATCCATACCTACACCGATGATGATGGATTTGAAGAAAATGAATGATGATGATTCAGACGAGATTGATCCACAACTGATTGGATCACTGATGTGTCTGATTAACACCAGACCCAATTTATGCTATGCAATGAATGTACATTAGTCAATTCATGATTCCACCGAGACAGACTCACTGGATAGCAAGAAAAGCATATATTGAGATATATACAAGGCACAGTTGAATATGGCATGAGATATGCCTTCAGTGTGGACTTGAGTTTGCAGGGATATGTAGAATGGACAGAAAGTACAATGGATCGGAAGAGCACATCCGATTGTTGTTTTACTGTGAAGTTTTCCATGGTTTCCTAGTGTAGCAGGAAACAAAACTATGTGGCCTTGAGTACCATAGAAGCAGAGTATATAACATTGAGTGTACGAAGCAGTGTGGCTTCACAAGCTTCTGACATATTTACTTCATCATGAGATTCTATGATGATAACTGGAGTTGTGTGTGAAGCTCTTTGAGAACCCCATGTTTCATGATAGATCGAAACACGTTGAGATAAAATATCATTTTCTCAAAGACATGATGTAGAGGAAAGAAGTACCTTCCTACACATGAGTAGATTGCAGACATCTTCGCCAAACTAGCTTGGTGAAGAATACCTCTCTAGCTGAGAGGGAGTGTTGATGACTACAACAAAGACAAAGATTGAGTACTTTCATCCGAGACTTGGCATGATGGAGAATGCCTCCCTAGCTGAGAGGGAGTGTTGATGATTACAGTTGCGTGAGACATCCTCCAGAACACAAACCTGAGAGAGAGCCCTTGAGTTGGGTGTGTGGTTCCTATCTGAGACAGAACTAGAATGTTGTGTTGGTCTCATCCTTGCAGAGAGTTGAGATGATTCTCTTGTGTAACACAGTGAGAAATTAGATCTGCTGAGTGGGATGTGCCTGTGGCTAAGCACGGGTGAACATGTGAAAACCGATGAGATGATTTCATCATTCTGAGACAGAAATGAAACGATGTATTAGCCTCCTCTGAGCAGAGAGTTGATATGATGAACTCCAAATGACCCTCCTGTGTAACGCAGTGAGAAAAAAGATCTGTTGAGTTGGACGTGCCTGTGGATGAGCACAGGTGAACGTGATCCTAGTGGTTGACCACTACTGAGTGTGGTTCTCATGTGAGACGCAATGAGATAGAGAAACATCCATGTGGCTAAGCACTGATGGATGTGCCCCTAGTGGCTAAGCACTAGTGGGTGTATAATATCCCTTGTTATATTGTTCAAGAGTCAGACTTACATGTAACCCTAATTGTTATGTAAAGGGTACAGGTTGGCCCCAACTTAATGTAAAAGATAATTAATATGGTAATTATTAATTATATTATAAGTTATTGAGGCCGACCATGTTGTGCCAATAGACACTTATGTTCACAGATTTAGTCTAATATAAATAAAGGTAAATTCTCCATTGAGGGAACATAACACAAGTGTGAGTTTGGAAATTTCAACAAACACTTCTTGGGAAAAGTGTGTGCCTCTCTTGGGCACTAAGTTTCTAGGGTTTGTTAAGCACCCTTTTGTGTGCTAGTTGCTTATGGTGGTGGAGGTCTTTCTCTTGAGGAATATAGCAAAGGATTGGTTGGGTTTTCTTCCCTTGTTGAGAAGGGTTTCCTAGGATACTTTTTGTGTACTTGTGCATGGTGTTTCTTCTTGTGATCTTGGTTGCTGCAACAAGTTGTTTATGGTTTAAGTAAAATGCTAAAATGGAATGAACTTCATGCTTAATCCTTGCTTGTTGAAAAATCAATAGAGGACACGTGAGTTTTTCACCAGTTTGTCATAGAAGGACTCAGATCTACATGTGGAGCTTGACATTCATGCCAAGTGTGGTGTAGAGGGAGTTGGGATAGTCAGGTTCCACCTAGAGTTAGGAGCTTCTCTGGAGGTGGAAAATGTGTTGTATGTCCCAGAGATGAAGAAGAATTCATTCTCAGTCTCAACTCTGGAGGACGAGGGATACTGTGTTGTTCCAGAACGAACAAGTACTCGTACATTTAGAGGGAGCTAGCCTTGACACAACAATCAACATTGGTGTTAGAGAGGGCATGTTATACAGGTTGCAGGGCCATCCTGTAGGAGGATCCAAGGGGATCTTGGATCATGGATCGATGTCAATGATCGAGGATGAAGAGTAGGAGGTTTCGAAGGGTGAGTAGCGGAAGGATAAGCAAAGTTCACAGACTTCCAGTGTGGGGAGTCAACCTTTAGATGGGAAGAGAGAGTTAGACCCTTCCAATTTTGTCAGAAGACCAAGTTGGTACGAGACGACATTGATGGATGCTCAGGAGCAAGAAGCTCCTAGGAGCACACTAAGGGACGAAGTTTCCAAACTTTGTGGCATTGATGTTGTAATATTGTAACTGCGAAAAATATTCTAATTATAATTGAGTTATTTTTATATAGATCAAATCCCCTTTTGTGGATTGGTCAAACCATAGTTACATGGTGTTGTTTGTAAATTCCCGCCCCTAAGGATAATTAAAGTGGTTTTAACCACTAGCTGGAGAAGTCGACCCTGCTTGGTGAAAGGACATAACCCTAGCGTCTCCCAGCTAGTGTAAATAAGTGAGGATGGCGCCTCACTTACTCACTCACTTAAGTCACTCATCCAATGCAAAAGTTTTGAAGGAAGCTGCAGTTAGAAGAAGGATAAGAGAGAGGTGCATGCTTAGTCTTGGATATTCTTGGTGGTTTGGTCTTTAGTCTTGGCAATCTATTATTGAGGAAGTTTTTGCTGGGTTTTCTCTCCCATGAGGGTTTCCCAGGATAAAATGTTGTGTACCTTGTGATTTTGTTTCTTTAAGTGATCCTACTTATGCTAATATTGTCTAGTAAATTGAAAAGAAATTAATAGCAACTCTAAATTTAACATGGTATCAGAGTTAAAATGAATAGAGCACCTTTCATTGGGTAACCAAAAATGTCACTATTGCCATACAAGAAAATTAGGGCTTTTTATTGGAAATGAAGTTTTGCCTAAAAACAATCTAGAAAAGTGCTCCCTACCCTAGCGCATCTTTTGGCAGCTAGAGCACACCTTTTCAGTGGCCAAAGCCTCTGAAAATTCCAACCCTAGTTTGGACTAGTACCAGAAAACCAGGAAACCATAACCAATACCAGAAGTACCAGTCCATATTTTCGCAAGTCAAGTTTCAAGGGGTAAAACTTGAATTTTTTGAATTCAAACAGCTCCAACCTCTCGCCTCAGCCCAACACATCTCCTGGTAAGTTCAAAGTCACTTTCTGAGCACTTTCAGTTTTTGGTCATTTTGTCAGCTGCATGTCAAGATGTCTGCAAGCACTAAGCTTGTTGATAAGTTAGAAGGTGTGGAAAAATTTTGTGCCTGAAAGTACAGAGTTGGATCCGTTCTTGAAGAGAATGACCTAGCAAAATTTATAAAAGAAAATGTACCGGAACCCGAAGAAAAAGCAGCTGAAGCAAAGTACAAGAAGGATATGGTTAGGGCCAAAAGGATCATTACAGATTCCACTAAAGATCACTTGATCTCTCAAGTGTCTTCTAAAGGTACTCCAAAAGAAATGTTTGATGCCCTAACCAGGATGTATGAAGGAAAGAACATCGATCAAAAGATGAACTTGAGAACCCAACTCAAGAATACAAAGATGCAGAAGAGAGAAACAGTCCATGACTATTTCTCTAGCGTTTCTCAATTCAAGAAAAAATTACCAGCAATTGGAGACAACCTAGATGAAGATGAACTTATAATGACAACTCTTAATGGTCTCACAAGACCTTGGGATTCCTTCATCCAAACTATCCGTGCAAGAAAAGAAAAACTCCATTTTGATAGCTTATGGGAAGAATGTGTTCAAGAAAAAGCAAGAGTGGCAAACCGAGAAGTCGTACTATTAAGGGATAAAGATCAAACCTTAGCTTGTCATACTAAAGGAGGAAAGAAAATGTCTTATTTCCAAAAGGAGACCCATCTTCATAAGGAATCTCACTCCCCAAAGAGATTCATGCGCTTCCATAAAGAATCTCACCCTCCAAGGAGATTCCACAAATATCATAAGGGACAAAGAAGAGAAATTTTTTTATCCTCTTATCAATGTTATCATTGTGATAAGATGGGACACATTGCGAAGAATTGTCCTGCCATAAGGGAAGAATTCAAGAAGAGAAGCAACAAAAGACATCATGCCCATACAATTGAAGATGATGAGCCACCCAAAAAGTTAACTAAAGAAGAAATTGAAGATTATGTTTTACGATACCTGGAGAAGAAAATTGGCTCTTAAGCACATGACAGGAACCCTGATAAGAATGAAGGATGTATCCCATGTACCAAAAGAAGGAGGTGTGTACTTGTCCACTCAGATGTATATGGTCTAATGCCATCAACCTCTCTATATGGGCATGTATACTATGTGTCATTTATTGATAATTATTCTTGCAAGATTTGGGTTTATTTCTTGAAATCAAAAGATGAAGTACTCTAAAAGTTCAAGGAATTCAAATCCTTGGTAGAAAATCTCTCTGAAAGAAAAATCAAGATACTCAAGTCAAATAATGGAGGAGAATACATCTCAAATGAATCTGAAATATTTTGCAGAGATGTCGAGATTAAGAGGGAGATAACCACTCACTATAATCCTCAACAAAATGGTGTAGCAGAAAGAAAGAATAGAACGGTAATGGAAGTAGTGAAGACTATGATCCACGATCAAGATCTTCCAATGCACTTATGGGCTAAAGCAGCAAGAACAATAGTTTATGTCCAAAACAGATTATCCCATAGTGCACTTGGATTCAAAACCCTGAAGAAATGTTCTCTGAAAAGAAGCTAGAAGTAATCCATCTCAAGATATTTGGTTGTCTAGTGTTTGTGCACATTCCAAAAGAAAGGAGAACTAAGATGGATCCTTCCGGAAAGAAGGGAATATTTGTTGGATACTATGAAGTTTCTAAGGCCTTCGGAATTTACAGACCAGGTTACCATCATATTGAGATCAGTAGAGATGTAACCTTTGATGAAGATGCAACACTCAAAAGATCAAGGAAATGCTCGCTTGAAGAAGTATATGAAGAAGAACCTATAGCTCCCAGAGTTGCAGAACCTGTGAAGGAAGTTACAATTACCCCTGATGATGAGATTCTAAAAGATCATGATATGATAGAATCTCAAGAACCTCCCTGGATGACCATCTCTCACAAGATAAAGGGAACTTATTCAAGATGGAGAGAAGTATGGTGCCCCAGAAGGAACCATGAGATAAAGCAAGAAGCCTAAGCCATTCTCCAGTTATATGGCCTTGATGTGTGATCTCATAGAGAAGGAACCTACTTGCTTTGAAGAAGCCATTCAGAAGAAAGAATGGGTGGATGCCATGACGAAAGAATACTAGTCCATTATAAAGAATGATGTATGAGAAATAGTTCCCAGACCAAAGAACAAAGATGTGGTATCTTCCAAATGGATATACACGATAAAACATGTTGTAGACGGAAGTATTGAAAAACATAAAGCAAGATTTGTAGCTCGTGACTTTTCTCAAAAGGAAGACATTGATTATGAAGAGATGTTTGCTTCTGTAGCCAGATACACTTCTATCAGAACAATCATAGCTCTTGCAGGCAAGATGAAGTGGAAGTTACACTAGATGGATGTGAAAACAATCTGTTTGAATGGTGTTATTGAAGAAGAAGTGTATATTGAACAACCACAAGGGTTCGAAGTTGAAGACATAAAGACTCATGTCCACAGATTGAAGAAAGCTCTGTACAGATTAAAGCAAGCTCCTAGAGCTTGGTATGGCAGAATTGACAATTTCCTGACAAGCTTGGGCTTTACCAAGAGTAAATTTTATTCTAACCTTTACTTCAAGGTTATGAATGATGAGCCAGTTATAGTGTTGGTGTATGTAGATGACTTATTCTTAACTGGAGGAGAAGCTCGTTGCAGAATTTGAGATGAAAGACCTAAGCCTGATGCATTATTTCTTAGGTCTTGAAGTTTGGTAGAGCCCAAAGAAGATCTCCCTTAACCAAGGGAAGTATGCAGTTGAAATACTGAAGAGGTTTGACATGTTGGAATGTAAAGCCATGAACACACCCATGGAAACAAAGTTGAAGCTCCTGGTAGATACCTCATCAGAATTGGTTGATGCTACTATGTATAGACAAATTATTGGTTCATTGATGTATCTCACAAATACCAGGCCAGATATATGTTTTGTTGTGAACACCTTGATTCAGTATCTAGTAGAGCCCAAACATGTTCACCTTGTAGCTGCAAAACATGTGATGAGATACCTTAAGGGTACGTTGGAGTATGGTCTCTCTTATATTGGAGATCACGACTTCAGACTGCATGGATATACTCATTCAGATTGGGTTGGAAGTGTTTGTTAATGTTTATGCCATTATTATAGTTCTTT
>JZKD02S1738796.1:1427831-1438261 GCA_000966675.3 Picea glauca
TGATGGAATATGATGATCAATGCAAGTTGGACCCCACAATGCCTCTCAAATACCCCTGTACTCGCTATAACATCCATCTGGCTACTCTGGTCATCATAAATCTCTACACTGTGATAATGTCCCTAAGTGGGGACATTACAGTCCTCCCTGCTAGGAAATCGCTTGTCCTCAAGCAATAACCGAATCCCCTCAAGTATAATGCCAGGATCCCATGTCCACCTGTGGGTTACATAGTAGAACCCATCCAAAGATGAACAATCACACATGTTGCCCCCTGGGTCCCATATCAAGTCATGAACTGCTAGCCCCTGGGATGCATAAACCTGAAATACACCAACTCCATGAGTCCCCTGTACCTGACACATGGCCTCATCCCGGAGTGAGTCCATCCTCCTAGTCTCTACTAAGATCCACACGGCCTCCATCAACTGCACATGTTGATGCCCGACCGAGGTGATGCAATACCTCTGCAAGGCACCCACAAGCGATGTGCTCCTCTCAACATTGAAGATCAATGGAAAGTTAGAATAACTCTCCCCTGCAATGGTCCACTCTCCCCTGTCGGTCAATGAACTGCTCAATCCCGCAATCCCTCGGTCCCATGCTAACCTCTGTCAAAGATCCTCATGCTAACACTACACTACTCTGACCATGAATGTCTGCCCCCTGCATACATCCTGAACCCTCCTCTGTTGGGTCCTTTAGCTGAAATACCTGTGACCATTGGACCTGTTGTCCAAAAACTGTATCAGTGAAGACACCTCGGTAGAAGAAGTACCTGTCCAAACATCTCCATGCACTATCATGATGATCAAGCGGAAGGAAAGGTCTTGCCCCATAGGACAAGTACCTGCAGACCTGCTCCAAACCAAACCAAGGTGGAGTGTGTGGCTCTCTGGTGCAACCTGGGTCAACATGAACATCGTGCTAACAAAACGGACTCCTGGGTCCCATGGAAAACTTGGTAGTTTATCACTTCCAATCTCCTCTAACTGCTCCTGTGTGAGACTGATCACTGTCATAAGCCCTATGTGCTCATCTGCTACCACCTGCCCCATGATGCTCTCTCTCACACACCAAGTCTCAACTGGCTACCTACGACGATCCCTCTCTCTACGGATGGATGTCGTAAAGGTACTCATGTCAGGTGGCCTCGGCCTATGCACTCTCCATGCTCTCAGCCACTGTCTATCTCTCCTCATGCGACTGTTGATCTGGTGAAGGCGCTCAATCATAACTATGGGCTGTTGCAAAAGAGTGAAATATGCATACTCCCCTACGTGTGTCTCCTCCGTGCAAGTCAATACACCCCTCTGAATCCCATCATACATCTCAGCATGTCTCTGTGAGCTATCACTCATCACTGTATGCTCCGGTATACTCATGTCATCTACCGTAGACTCATGCTGCAACACAGATCCTGGGCGTACTGCTGGATCAACCTCTATATGGAGATCAACAACTCCCAAGACACAAATGGAAGTGTTTTCCATCATATCTGACATGCTACTGATATCCTCCTGTGACGTGCCTATCATGGATGTCTAAAAAGACGACAAATGTGTCACGTCCATCATAGGAAGCTCATCATCTCTAGGTGCTAACACGTGTGAATCCTCACTACTGTCACCACTCTGTCGGGGTGTAAGGTCATCAACACCATGTGATATGTCCGCTGAAGTACTGGTGCTATCATCCTTTCCATCCAACTGCCTATCCACTACCCAAGGGTCATCATCCTCCTCAAGTGTGCAAGCATCACTAGCCTCTGTGCAAGAGTCATCATCACTAACCTATGAGGTAGAGTCACTATCACTAGCCTCTGTGCAAGAGTCACTGTCATCATCCGACTGCTCTGAATCAACATCTATCGCTCCATCCTCATACACCTCATCCTCCCTATCATAGTGTTCCTCAATAGTGTGCTTTTGTTCCCTACACCTATGATCAAGTTCCCACGACCCCTTGCAATAGTGGCAAGGTTGTGTGCTCCTACTGGGCATGGGGTTTCTTTGCTCTTCCCACCATCTAACTGCTTCTTTTCTCTTTCTATCTGCCATTATGATCCCATGTAAAATGTCCTCTTTGCTCCAATGGGGATTTCTATAGGCTGCATACTGTGGGAAGGTTATTATAGCCTTAGTTTCCTCGCTAAGGCCGTGATACATGATCTCCAAACATGATATCTCAAGGCATATCCTATCCATCTCTCTGTATGTATGTGCTAATTCCCACTGGCTGGCAGGAATCTAAGCTCTGATACCACTGTAATGATCCCAAGCCATTATGCAAGGATCATCACGGTTTTGGTGTCTTTTTAAACTTTTTCTGAGTGAGGTGTTTCGTCAAACACTTTGTTGTCCTACTTGTTTAGATGTGTTTACTTGTTGAATGGCCTCTTGATTTCGGCCTTAGGGTTTACTGATGTGTTTATATGAATGTTTGCAACAAATAACAAGAATAGACAACCATGGAACATACCTCAACCATATGCAATATGATAGACAAGCCAAAACATCTCAAACTGCTTTTATTCATGAAATAGAGAAACCTGCTACAATGAAGATGTCGATCTGGAATGCTCAACAGATGGCCAAGAAGATAGACAATAGAGCTGTTACAAAATGCTCCCGACAATACAAAATAAGCCTCCAAAGGCTGGATAAGAGATGAAGACCAATGCCAAGTAGATCTGGGCCAAGTGCCAAACCCCCAGTAGAAGATGCCACATCCTACTAGAATGTTGAAGCTCCTCAACAATTTGGCCCTGGTGACAAAGATGTCCAATCACATCAAGAAAGATGCCAAACAGTAGATCGGGTGATGGCAAGAACAACCCAGGTGCCAGAATCTCCAAGATACTTCTCTCACACATGTTAGATCTGAAACCCTCCACTAAATGGTGCGCCCCCTGGATGCCTGAAACCCTAGATAATTCGGCCTGGGTGTATGAACCCTCCAAACCTCCTAAAATAGTCAAAATCATGGAAATCGTCGAAATGCAACGAAACGAAAGCCAACCTGTGCGGAATGGCTCATAATGATGGAATATGATGATCAATGCAAGTTGGACCCCACAATGCCTCTCAAATACCCCTGTACTTGCTATAACATCTATCTAGCTACTCTGATCATCATAAATCTCTGCACTGTGATGATGTCCCAAAGTGGGGACATTACACACACATCGTCTCAACTCAGTCCAGAGGAGAACAATACACCCATCACATGGGCCCTCTCACAGATTGACTCAACTCAGTCCAAAGGAGAACGACTTGGAGAATGTCACACAACGCTGCAATCATCAACACTCCCTCTCAACTAGGGAGGCATTCTCCACCAGGCCAAGTCTCTCACAGAAGTACTCGAACTTCGTCCTGGCAAGCGGTTTGGTGAAGACATCTGCAACCTGCTCATGTGTAGAAAGGTATTGCACGAGTATTGCTTTCCTCTGCACCATATCTCTGATATAATGGTATTTGATCTCAATGTGTTTCGATTTATTGTGAAACAGATGATTCTTTGAGAGCTTCACACGGCTCTGGTTTTCACAATGGATAACGGTGGAATCCATCTCATGTCCATATACGTCTGCAAGGAGCTTGCGAAGCCGCACTGCTTCGCGGATTACAATAATCATAGTCAAATGGAAGTGTATAGGACTACAAGGGAAAATGTCTCCTCATAATCTATTCCCACCACCTGAGAGAATCCTCTGGCCACAAATCTCATTTTGTATTTCTCGACACTTCCATCAGCTACATGTTTGATCTTATCGATCCACTTTGAAGTCACTACAGACTTCCCTTCTGGTCTCAAAACAAGATCCCTCACATCATTCTTCATGATGGACTGATACTCTTTTGTCATGGCATCTTGTCAAAACTGTTGTCTTGTTGATTCTCCATGACAAGAAGGTTTAGTATCAATGATGTGGCTCATGGCTGAAACATAGCTCGAAACCCTTTGTGGTCTCTTTCTCTCTCGGAATGTATCACAAGGAGTTGCATGTCCCTTTGCCTCTAGCAGAGTCTTGTCGAGCCCATGTAGGCTTCTCCCGGCCTACTGCCAATGTCTCTGGGAATCATCAGCTGGAGCTACAGGATCAACTGGATCAATAATTGTCTCCCTGGATCCTATTCTCTCATTCTAATTTGATGGTATCCAGAACGCAAGTCAATCTTGGTGAAGTACATTGCGCATGCAGCTCATCTAATAGCTCATCTATCCTGGGAATGGGATACCTGTTCTTGATGGTTTTCTTATTTAAGGCCATGTAGTCAATACACATGCGCATGGTACCATCTTTCTTCTTGACCAATATTACTGAAGATGCAAATGGGTTGGAACTGGGTCTAATATGTCCCATGTCTAACAACTCCTTAATGGCGTGCTCAATCTCATCCTTATGCTTCTTGGGATGTCTGTATGGTGTTGTGATGACCGACTTTGCCCCTTCTAATTCTTTGATATGCTCAAATCCCCTATCTGGTGGTTGCCCTGGTGGAATCTGTGCAAAGACCTTCTCATGCTTGTGAAGTATTTTCTGTGTGTTTGGAGGATAGTGCTTGTGCCCCTCATGACTCACATCCATAACAAGACACTCTGTTGCATAAGCCACTTCCTATCGCTTAAATATGGCATGCATACGTTTAATTGTCAACACCCTAGGTGCTTCTCCTGTCATTCCCTTAAATGTGACCTTTTTTCCATCTTCCATGATAAAAGACATCTCCATGGTTTTGTAATTGGTTGTGATTGGCCCCAAGGTGCTAAGCCATTGCACTCCTAATCTGATGTCGGTGTCTGGTATATCCACTACATAGAAGTCTCGTGTCAAAGTGTACCTACCCAAGGTCAAGCTCATCTATGGAATATATTTGTCACAGGCCATAGTGCGTCCTCCTACTACCTCAACCAAAAACCCTTTAAAGTCCATTGTAGGGAAGTGTCTCCTCTCTACCATAGCAATGGAAATGAAGTTATGAGAAGCCCCTCCATCAATAAGTATTGTCACTCGCTATCCCTACACAACTCCCTTTATCCAGAAAGTATTAAATATGGGTACTCCACTGATGGATGCAATGGTAGCCTTCTTAATCCCTGCAAAATGGTGCGTGAGTTCCTCTTCCTTCTACGCGTGTGAGGTTTTTTCTTCCTCCTCCTGATGCATTCCTAAGTCATAAATGACTCCACCTTCCTCCTCATCCATCTCATCTTCACTGTCAGAAACTAACTCTATATAATGAATTTTCCCTTTACCCATGCATCTGTGACCTTGCTGCCATGACTCTTTGCAAGTGGAGCACAGTTGCTTCCTTCTTAGCTCCCTTCTTGTAGCTTCATCCATCTTCCCCTTGTCCTTGTCAAGGTATCTTGTTTCTCTCCCCCTCTGAATAATTGGGGGTCTAGCCGTGACCTTATTTTTGGAAGCTGCTCCCACTAAGTCTTTGGTGTGCTCAATCGCATCCTGTAAGGTTTCAAGCTTAACAGCCTTAACCCATCCACACAAGGGCTCATTCTATCCCTCTGTATACATCATCAATAACCTAGATTCTGACATATCTAGGACCATAACCACCACACTTTGAAATTCCTCGATGAGTGCTTCAACTGATCTTGTCTATTTAACCTGTGTGAGCTCCTTGAAGTAAAGTTTTGGATCCTCCCTGTCAAATCTGTCAATGAGTCTCTAAGTAAAATCCATGTATGAGGTGATATGTTCATGACCCAGAGTGATCATCCCATGAAACCACCAATCATGTTGCAAACTTGATGGCCCTCTCCTCTTCCATGGGGTACAACTGAAGGTAAGAATCCATCTTTTGTACCCACGCCTTAGCTGAAATCTGACTAGATCCATTAAAGTGGGCCATCTCCATTCTTCCTGCCTTGCGCCCCAACTCACTGTCACCTCTGTAGTGTCCTTTAGACTTTCGCTTGTACATGATGTGACAATATTGTTGATGAATGCAACTATGGGAGACATCCTCCAGCTTACAAACCTGTGAGATGTGGAACATAGCAGCTTGTGAAGTCTTTCTCTCAGCTTACAAACTTGAGAGAAAGCCCCTATTAAGGGTTTGTGGTTCTTGCCTGAGACAGAGTCAAGAACGTAAAAATGGTTTCCTCCATGACGTGAGTGAGAAGAACTCCAGATGATTATCCGATGTAAAAACGATCTGTTGAGTTAGGACGTGCTTGTGGCTGAGCACAAGATGAACGTGGGAAATCCCAAAAGTGTTGGGCACATCATCATGAGAACAGAAATGAAGATGATGTGATGGCCTCCTCTGAGCAACAACAGAGTTGACGAGAAGACTCCAGATGATCCTCCTATTGGTGGCAATGGGAAAGCAGATCTGTAAAGCAGACATGCTCGTGGACGAGCACAGGTGAACATGTGAAGACCTGGTTCATCTGTGTAATGCAGTGAATAAGGTCCATGACATCCCTATGGATGTGCACCTAGTGGATGAGCACTAGTGGGTGTATCAGATCCTTTGCTATATGTTGTTCAAGAGTCAGACCTACCTGTAACCCTAGTTATTGTGTAAAGGGTACAAGTCGGCCCTATCTTATTGTGTCTAAAGATAAACTGTAAAAGATAATTAATAGTAATAGTAATAGTAATAGTAATTATTATAATAATAAATAAATAATATGTCTAAGTGAAGTTGGCCCTATTGTGCAAATAGACACTTTAGTTGACAGGACAAGTCTAATATAGGTAAGAGGAAATCTTTCATTGTAGACACACACACACTTAGGTGCTTTGGAAATTTCAGCAAGTACTTCTCTTTGGCAAAGGTGCACACCTCTCTTGGGCGCTAGTGTTCTAGGGCTTAAGCACCCTCTTGTGTGCTAAGTCATTCTTGGTGGTGAAAGATCTTTCTCTTGAAGAATATAGCAAAGGATTTGGCTGGGTTTTTCTCCCTTGTTTGAGAAGGGTTTCCCAGGATATATCTTGTGTTCTTGTGCATGGTGTTTCTTCTTGTGATCTTAGTTGCTGCAACATTCTTGTTTATGGTTAAGACATGTTGAAATTAAATGAACTACATGCTTAACCTAGCTTATAAAAAATCAACATGATTTCAGAGCATAGGTCTTGAAAGAACCCATTGCACAAGCATTCTTAACAAGAAAAAGGAAAAAACGCCACTGTTGTCGTACATATTAGGGCTTTGTATTGAAGAAGATTTTCAGCCTCAAAACAATCTAGAAAAGTGCGCCCTAACCCAAGGAACTCTTTGGCACCTTCAGTGCACATTTTCAGTGGGTAGATCTCCTGGAAAGTGAAACCCTAGTTTTCACAAAGTACTAGAAGTACCAGAGTACCAGAAATACCAAAAAACCAGAAGTACCAGGAAACCAGAAGCACCAGTCCAGAAATTCGTTGGTCAAGTTTGAGGGGGTAAAATTTGGATTTTCAGAAATCTGACTGCACCAACTTACTCACCTCATCTCAGCGCATCTATCCCTTGGATCAGAATTTCAGAATTTGAAGTTTGAAAAATTAGGGTTTCCTCATAAAACCCTAAGTTGCAATTGCAGTTTCAGAATCAGTTGCAGTATCAATTGCAGTTGCAGTATCAGTTGAAGTATCAAATGTTGCACCAGTTGCAGTCACCCTTGAAGTCTTTTAAGAGTTGGTAAATATTACCGCTGCTACCAGATGGTGTCACAACCTACAAATGCTATCAGAGGTATGTACTCACATATGTTTAAATTTTTAAGCTTTAAAGGGTATTTGCAGGATAAGGGATCTCTTGCCATAGATCCAAAAGGATCTCAAGATCCAACACATTCAGAAGAATAATGCAACCCAGGTTTGATTCTTCTGATATGCATCTATTTGTTATGACATTATTTTGATCTAGGTTGCATGTTGAAGCTATGACCTTCATACTAACCTTGGTCAAAATTAAAGTCAAAGTATTAGATGGATTAAAGTTGAGATCATTCCCTAACCCAACCTTCTGTCAAGATAGCATATTGTCCTGGTACAAAAGACAGGTTGAAGAAAACACTTGTCATCTTGAGTGAAGACTTGGAAGAAAAGCAACACACTGGAAGTGAAGACTCCATGTTTGATTGTTGTAATTGTCATTCCTCTAACTTATATTTCTAAAGTTTGCTACATTACAAATAGGTGTTGTAGTTGTGATAACAATCCTTAAAATTCTTTTGATTCTAGAGATGTACTCATCATTCTCCTTTAGGAGATATTCTTGTTTTGGTTCCTCTTGTTTTCTTGTTCCAGACAGGGCAAGAACAAAGGAAGATGCTTATCCTTCAGAGGGAGTCAAAACTATTTGAGAAAGAGGAAGAATAGAACCATCCTTGAGACAATCAATGCAATAATGCATGATCAAAATCTTTCTATGATTTCATGGGCAGAAGCATGCATGACGCAGTATATGTTCAGAACAAGAGTCTTCACCAGAATAGAATCCTTCACCAAAGTGAAGCCTGAGATTGAACACTTCAGGTTATTTGGGTGCCCAATGTATCTTCATGTACCCAAAGAGAAGAAGTCCAAGCTAGATCCTTTAGAAAGAAAGGATATAGTGAATCTTCAAAGACATTCCAGATCGACATCCCTGGTCAGAGATAGATTAAGACAAGCAGAAACATTGTCCTTGAAGAAGAGATAGTCTTTCAAAGATCCAGAGAATCTCAAATGGAGATTGACAGTAAGACTATACCTTCTCCCCCTTCAGCAGTTCAGAGGGAGAAAGACATTATTCCAGTTGATCCAGTTGCTCCAGTTGATATGCTCAATGATATTGCAACAAGGCATAAAATGCCTACCCAGACTCACTATGCAAGAGGTAGAAAAGCAGACAAGCTTCTCAAGGCACCTTCCGAGAAAGTAAAAGAGTTTTTCAAAGCTATCCTCCATTCATGAGACACTTCATTGATGATAAGACTCCATCTCTTAGAAAAGAAACAAGAAAACCAGTATGGCCAGATGCCATTGTTAGAATATAGAAGATGGTGTTCTCGTTTTACCATTGACGATACCCTCGTCACCCAACCATAGGTCGAAGCCACCCTCCGAACACCTTAACCTTGACTGAGAATTCCTCCAGAAGCAAACCCTAGGCTAGATAGCCAAACAAAGGGTAGCGCACCTTTCCCGAAGGATAGTGCATCACAAAAAGCTGATCAGATAGTCCAAACCCTAGCCAAGAGATATTCAAGCCAATACTGAAAACTTCTTGTTGTTGCAGCTGCACCTGCAGCTCTCCTCCACACGTGTGCACCAAACTGGGAACTGCAATTCTGAGATGCTGTGAAATGAGAATTGGCGCCCTGTATTTATACTGGTTCTGCCAGATTTGTTGGGGCCGACTTCTCCTTCTGGATATGTGTCTGTTCAGTATATTATTATTATTTATGGCCGACTTCTTCTCTTGGAGGCTAATAACCTAATATAAATTATCTTCTTGAGCCGACAAGACTTATAGGGTTATTAGCCAACTTATTAGGGTTTCTCTTGCTTCCCGGAGTCTTCTATTCTCGTCAGGTTCACACGTGGAGGTAAATACCTCCCGCAGCTACCATAATATCAACACTCCCTCCTAGCTAGGGAGGTATTTCAGGTAATGCTCTTGAGCACAAAAACATACCATTTACCCAATAGCATCAATACAGTCGTCTAGACTATCTCATGACTATATCATGAGCATCACCATCACCATCAGCTGCATCATCTCTCGGAACCATACTTCATCTAAGTAATTAGACATGATGCTGGATAAGTCACTCATACCATAGAGTTACCATAGAGTGATACAAGAGCCACTCTTATAATCTAGAGGAGTAAATGCTCTGAACCAATTTTCGTCTGGAAAATCCTTGTTCATCATTCGTCTGAATGGTGATTATTTTCAATAAAATGTTGATAGTCTTCAAGGCAATTAGAACAGAAATGGAACACCACTGTGTCTATCCATAGTAGTACATAACTACAATCCAGTGGTTCACTACCACACCAAGTAACACACAAGTACTTGATCAGCAACGTATGGTTGCGAACAGTGGAACATATCCACCACAGTAGTCCTCATCTACTGTCACACAGTCTTCTTAACAAACATCTGATAGCAACCTGCATAGAAACAATGTTATGATATATACTGAATTATTTGGGCCAATCTTTCATTCACATCTGTGAGCTCTGAAAGAATATCTGCCTCACGAACAGTGGAACACATACACCACAGTAGTCTATATCCACTATCTTCATAACAAACATCTGATAGCAACCTACACAGAAACAATGTTATGATATAAACTGATTTGTATGGGCCAATCTTTCACTCACATCTGTGAGCTCTGAAAGAATATTTGCCTCAAAATAGTGGAACATATCCACCACAGTAGTATATCTCTACTGTCTGGAGACAGGTAGTCTCCATAAC
>JZKD02S1738796.1:1450051-1464689 GCA_000966675.3 Picea glauca
CCGACATATTCCGACATTTTCCGCCGATGTCGCCGACATGATCTCTACCCCACCCTCGCCGACACTTACCCCGACACGACATTTACAGCATTGCCTAAAAGTCATATAAAACACTCACAACACACCTTAAGACTTACCCATAAGTCATAATAACTTTTTAGACCAACTAGGACAACCTAATTCCACCATCTTCACCATCTAAAACGGGTTTGAGGAAAACAATGGAGGGTAGTGGCAGGGGACTGCTCCGTGCACCAGGTGTGTGTCCTCTCCGGGAAGTACTCTTACTGTCAGCGCTGACCGTGAAAGCTAGGGTGGGCCTCGTTGCCTTACTATCTTGAGCATCCGGCAGCTATTTGGCAATAGGAGGAGGAGGTTTAAGTTTCAAACACTTAGTTAGGGGGAGGGCAAATAAAATTTATCTAATCTTTAAACAACTCCTAACCACTTAGCCTCCTAGACAATCTTTATTTTGAGTATCTTTGGATGATTGTTTAGAAGTCTATCTTGCAAGTACTTTTACATTTCTCAATCTTTCATGCAATCTTATGGTTTGAATATCTAAGTGTTTTATTTCTTGGGCATTAAGTTTCCAAATATTTACATCTTTATTTCATGCTCTTATGGTGTGATTCAAGAAGAAGTTGAGTATCCCATTTGGGAGGCATCATCTTCTTGAATCTTGAGTGCTTTAGTGTTTGCCATTGAAAAGCAATCCAATAGAGTAAGTGCTATTGGGGCATGTTTGGCATTATGTGACTGATCTCAAAGTATTTCTTAAATCTCACTTTGGCATCTTTAATCTTGTTCATTTGTATCTTGTGTATCTCTTGTATAATTGTTGTACCATTTCTTATTCTTTGTGTAAGTATTTGTATCTTTGTTGTGGAATAGTTGTAATCTAATTCACTTGTAATATTTTGTAATTGAACCCCCTTCAAAACTTAGTTGACCCCTTGCACAACATTTAGGCACTAGTCTTAGTTCACTTAGGGAAGGGCTTGCTTCTCATTTTTAATCTTGCACTTTGCATTTGTTGCCTTAGCATCATAGGTTAGCTTTCCCCTTAACCCTTTAACAAATTAAAACCAACTCCTAGAACTTCAAAGTTAAACCACATCAAGTAACTAGGGTCTACCCCCCTTGGCTTCCCTAGGAGTAAGCCTAGAAGGAAGAGGTTCCAGTCAAGGTGACAGTGTGGACTGTGAACCTAGGCATTGTGCCTCCAAGGACACACTAAGTGAGTTGGACTTTGCTCATGTTTGCAAGTGTGTATTAAGACGGCAACAAGGACCAAAAATTCTACTTTCTCCATATGAAGTCCAATGAAGTTGGAACCACTCTCAAACATCCTGAAACAATTAATGGTAATGTTAAAAATTTAAGTAAAAGGATGAAAATGAAAGATATAGGAGAATGTCACTTTTACCATTACTTAATAGGGTGGGTGAAATGGTGGTGATCTTAAACATTACCATTAATTAATAGAGTGGGTGAAATGGTGGTGATGTTTGGACAGATTTAAAATGTTTATTAGTGGTTAACGTGGGGACTTTTTTCCACCGAAGGGACCCACGACCCTCTTCGCCGCTTGGCCAAGCCTGCAAACAAGAAAAAATCCAGCAAAACGACTGTCATACAGCGTTTCCAAATCGGGAAACATCGTACGGTACGGCTGACGGTGTTTCGGTGGAGTTTTGTACCCGTTTCGGTGGGTTTCGGGCACTGGTATGGCACCTAGGGGGTCGTTTCCTGCAACTTAGCATCTTGTGTACTTGTGCATGGTATTTCTTCTTGTGATCTTGGTTAGTGCAGCAAAATGTTTATGGTGTAGCTGCAAATTGTCTATAGTTCAAGTAAACGCTAAAACTGAAATAAACTTCTTGCTTGAGCCTAGCATAGTGAAAAATCAACAAAAATTGCATGTCTAGGTCAAAGTCAAAGTTGTCAAGTTTGTCGTATGTTGCATGTTGCATGTCGCATGTTGCATGCATGAATGTCTAGTTGCATCTTGCATGCATGCATGGCATGCACATGCTGAGTTAGTTCGCATGCTTTGTCAAGTCACAAGGGCGAGATGGATTCCTAACTGAAGTTTAAAGTCGAGTTCTAATTTCGGACTGAAATGTAAAGTTGAGTTATGACAAGCATGCATTCAAGCTGCTAATTCGAGCCATCTCCTCCTCTCCACTCCTTTATAAGCAGAGGTCGACCCCCCATTCTATACACTTGTTATGCAGAGTAAGGGTGAAGGAGGAGAGGCAGAAAAGGAGTCCTAAGGCAACAAAAGTTCCCTACAGACAGTGTTGTCTATATCAATCCAAAAGACAACAAAAGTTCCCTGCAGACAGTGTTGTGTATATCAGTCCAAAAGACAACGAAGTTCCCTGTAGACAATGTTGTGTATATCAGTCCAAAAGACAACGAAGGTAACCTACAGACAATGTTGTGTATATCAGTCCAAAAGACAACGAAGTTCCCTGCAGACAATGTTGTGTATATCAGTCCAAAAGACAGAGAAGGAAACCTGCAAACAATGCTGATATATATCAGCACAAAAGGCAGCAAAGGAGTCCTAAGGCAGCATATGAATTCTGTCCACAATGGTGGTATCTAATAGCAGATTAGGACAGCAAGGTCTCTCCGCTTTTACAGGTTACACAGTCAGGTCAAAATCATTTTGGCAAGCTCATTTAAAAGCAGATTTTTCATGGTGGATATTTGTAAGTGATCTTACATTATTAATGCAATAAAGGAAGATCGTTTGTTGGGGTTTTTCTCCCTGTACAAGGTTTCCCCAGGGTATATGTGTTGTTGATGTGCATGCTTATGTATCTACATGGTTATTGCTATTCAGTTATGATTCTATATTGTTGAAATGTATTAAGCTGGGATCAAAGTGTTGAAGAATTTAAAGAAATAATCCGCATAAGAAATCAAGCTCATAATTTAACAAGATCTACCAACTCTATGATTCTCTCCATAGCGTGATGGCTCCCCGCCATGCCTTTGCTCCATCAAGAAATGGGCAAGGGTCTCATGTTGCTTGCTCTGCCTCTTTAGTATCTCTATCATTCTCTCCTTTCCACTCTGAAAGTTTGCAAACGATATCTTCAGTTCTACCTGTCCCCTAGATAAATGATTTTGCATCTCATCCGAGTGGTGCTGCAGAATAGTCTAATTGTTCTGGAGTGTGTCATGTACTATTTGAGTTACTTTCTTTGTTAAAATTGTTGCCTCCTCTGGCAATGTTTTCTCTACTTCACGGTTTTCCCCCATGCTTCCTTCTGACTCTTCTCCTTCTGGTGTCTCTGGTAAAGTTTTTCCACCTCATCCTCTCCTTTTAGTCATCAATTTAATCACAGTCAGGCAAGGATATTTTCTCTGATACCACTGTAATGTTCCCAAGCACGCTGCTGAGGGAAGTATTGAGAAGTATAAAGCAAGATTTGTAGCTCGTGGCTTTTCTCAAAAGGAAGGCATTGACTATGAAGAGACATTCGCTCCTGTAGCCAGATACACTTCAATCAGAACCATCATAGCCCTTGCAGCTAAGATGAAGTGGAAATTACATCAGATGGACGTAAAGATAGCTTTTCTAAATGGTGTTATCGAAGAGGAAGTGTATATAGAGCAACCTCGAGGATTTGAAGTTGAAGACAAGAAGTCTCATGTCTGCAAGTTGAAGAAAGCCTTGTATGGATTGAAGCAAGCTCCTAGAGCTTGGTATGGCCGGATAGACAGCTTTCTGACGAGCTTGGGCTTTACCAAGAGTAAAGCAGATTCTAACCTCTACTTCAAGGTTATGAACGATGAGCCAATAATACTATTACTGTATGTGGATGACTTATTCTTAACTAGAGAAGAAAAGCTCATCACTGAATGTAAGAAGGGACTCGCTTCAGAATTTGAGATGAAAGACCTTGACCTAATGCACTATTTCTTAGGTCTTGAGGTATGGCAGAGTCTAGAGAGGATCTTCCTTAACCAAGGGAGGTATGCAGTTGAAATCCTGAAGAGATTCGACATGTTGGAATGCAAGTCCATGAATACACCCATGGAAGCGAAGCTGAAGCTGTTGGTCGACACTTCATCAAAATTGATTGATGCCTGCTCTTCTTCAAACTATACAAATTCCCACATGTGCTCCAATTCCTCTCACAACAAGAGGATGAAGTAACCTGAGAGGAGGGCATGCTGACCCATGAGTTGCCCGCTAAGCATGGGGCTTCTTAGCCCCCCTATCTCTGAGCACATCATAGCTAGAAAATCTCCTGCTAGCAGTGGAAAAAATCTATAAAGCCTACCTCCACCTCATCAAAGGATGTTCTATCCGAATATATCCATCTAAATGCCTCCTTCCTCCCTTCTGAAAGCTCATGATCCATGTGAGGCAGGAATCTACGTGAAGTCCCACCACTGAGCCACTCATTGTTGTAGTATTTGGGATTCAAAGAGTGAGCCAAGCAATGCAAAGGTGTGCAGTTCTTATTCCACCTGTTGATAAGAATATCCTGTATGTTGGTGAAAAAGATCTTTGTTGGTGTCCCACACTCAAGGGACTCATTCTGTAAAATAATGGTCCTCACGGACTCAATCATGGAATCCCACCCCTCATAAACCTCTCCTAGGATGGACTTATCTGTGTCTGCAAATCGTAACAAAGAGATAATAGGGTCCATGATCTTAATGGTAAGATCTACCCTCTCCCAACAAGCATCATCTAACACTGTATCCTTGACCTTTTTTGAAGAAGCTTGATCGGTCTTTCTCCAAAAAGACCAAAACTCTGAAATAACCATGGACCCAAGAACGGCCTTGACCTCCCTCAACCTCTTAAGCATGATGAAAGAGGAGGCAAACCATGTATCTGCAACCTTCAACAATGATAGTTATGTGTACTTCTTATAGATTGTGAGGGCATTCGTATGGTTTTGTACAAAATTGTGGATATGACGTGCGTCATCAATAAGACTTTTGATCCATGTCACATCCGAAGCAATGGATTTAAGTGCTAAATTCAAGGAATGAACAATGCAAGGTGTCCAAAATATTTGTGGATATTTAGCTTCCACAACCATGCCGGCAACCTTGCAAACAGGTGCATTATCTGTAATAATTTGCACACAAGAATCAACACCTACATCTTCAATAACTTTAATGAACAACTCACCCATATATTGTGCATCCTTGTATTTTCCAAGAGCATCCACCGCTTTCAAGAAAACGGGTCCATTCAAGGAAGACACCATGAAGTTGATGAGTGGATGGCGTGTTGCATTTGTCCATCCATCTGAAATAATACTAACACCGGATGTGGGCCAAGCTGCTTTAATAGACTCTAGCATTTTATCCACCTGCCTCTTTGCCTTAACCAACAATGTGGTTCTAAGCCTCTCTGAACTAGGAGGCATGTACCCTGTTGGAGCCCCTTGAGTTAAACTTCGACACATCTCAATAAACAAAGGAGACTGTGCAACATTTAATGAGATGAAGTTGAGATAGAAAAAAAAAACCAATGATAAGATCCAACTCATCTCACCTCTCTTGCTGAAATATCTTGTCCATTGGACCCATTGCAGGCCTCTTTCTTGTTGTTGCAGTCCCACCCCCAAATGGGTATTTGCTAGATGGTTTCCTCAAGAATGGAAGAGGATCCTCATTCTTGGTTTTCCTAGATGTTGTTGCCACAATCCCCTCGCCAACATTGGCCTCTCTTTCCAGTTCTCTTCATTTGGATGCACTCACTCCTTGACATGGTCCAAGTCCACAAGGTGTGCCCAACAAATGGCCCTTTACTCGGAAGTAGGTGCTTGTAAATTGAGATTTGAAAAAACTACATGTCCAAAGAATATTGCCTCCCCCCTTTAACTTGGACTCGAGCTCTTGATGTCTTGTGACATACTTCCACAATGGATACTTTGATTTTTGAGCTTGTTGCCTTGCTAAAACAACATGTTTTTCAACCTCTGAACTTGTTGTTCCAGCCCCACTTCCAACAGATGGAACACTAGTTGACCCTGTTGAAAATGAAGGAGGGGGGACAACAATAGTAGGAAAATCCCTCCCTTTCTTTTTCCCTCTTCCAACTGCCCTTGATGATTGAGCCATGACAGTTGTAGCAAAGTTCTTGGACTGCTACAATAGAAAAAAACTTGAAGAATGGTGGACAAATCCACTTGCTTGGCACTTGGAATCCCTTCTCACACTCCACCAAATCTCTTTGTTGCACTCTAAGTCTCTTGCTGCTCCAACATGTAGATTAAATGAGTGAAATGAGGAGAGGAAAACCGCTTGTGAAGGCCCACGACATGCTTTTCTGAGGGACATGTGTCCTGTAATCGTGACATGAATTTATGTGGTTTCAAACACGATTTTAGTTCGTGTCCCGTACACATGACACATAGTTGCATAGAATCTAAGAAGTGTCAAGTCAAATCGTGTCGGATTCGACGGACACGAGACACGGAGGGGGTTTAGGACGTGTCCTGTGACTTATCCTATTATCGAAGTTTGGTACATTGTGAGAGGCTCAAGGATGGAAAGTGCTAAGTATGGTGGGGAGTGTTAAGTTTTGGTACCTTGGAAAGTGGTCCCCTAGTGTTATTGATGTGCCTAACACTAAAGGGCAAAAACTACCCCTCCCTCACTTAACTTTATGTTATAAAGCCAAAGTGACTTTATGACCTCATTAATCATAAAGTGACTTTATTAATCATCAAGTGACTTAGGGAACTTAAGTAAAGGGGGAGATCTAATCTCCATCCTTGATCTTGGATGGCTAAGATCTAATCCTAGCCTTTGGTTCCTAGGTTAGCCTAATGAGGAGGCTAAAGCAAAAGTGAGAGCATGAGGAGGGCGCATTGTTCACTTTGAGTTTGAGTGTGGAAGATAAGATAAGATAGATAAGATAATTTTATTAATGTCCAATGAATGACCACAAAAGTATGTCAAAAGGACTAAAGAATACAACAAGTGTGGGTACAATGTGAGAGTTTACAAGCATCTCTTAGATAATGTTGAGAATAACAAAAAGAAAGACACCCTCACTCCAATTACAACCAAGAAAAAAGTGTATATAACAGTAACATATGTGTGGTGATACAAAGTGGGAGTGTCCATGGTAGGAGTTGGACAACTCAATACTAGCTGAAAGAGAAAAGATCTAAAGCTAGTGAGGTCAATGTCTCCTGGGTATAATGACCAATGATGAGGGGGGCAACGGGGGTCACATTGGCTCACTATCGGAGTCCTTGAGTACCATAGGGGTATCCAGTTGTATGAGCATGGGGGGGATGTAGGAGCGAGGAAGCTCAGTTCTTCTACCATCTGAGGTCGAAGGAAAGAAGCTATGAATAGATCTCTGACTGCTCTGCTGGGGCTGGGGGGCAGTCCGATGGGCGAGATATGCCTTGCTCTGGACTCATCTGGAGCTGAAACATGTGTCGCAATGAGGTTGCGTGGTCGGGTGAATGGTCCTGCACCTTCGAACTGATCTTGAATATATCAGTTAATCTACAGGGGGGGAGAATGGACCCCCCGAGGTCTCACCACTCTGGTCTAAAGTACTCTGAAAATCAGATTGTCATTTGTTGCTCTCATCTGGTGTGAGGGCATGGAAGTATGAAGCGATCCTCCTAGTCTGTCCCAGGTGGGGAGTGATGTGTAAGAGTTGGGATCTGTGACTAAGAATCTCCTTGATGAAAAGAGCTAGGCACCTCTAATCCTAATATCGAAAGAAAGTAGAGAGGGATTTTCCTAAGTCCCTATAGAGGCAGTAGTAACATCCACGGATCTCAATAGTAAATGGGGCACCGAAGAGGAAAAGAGAAGTTGGAGAAGAGGAAGAGAGGGGTGCACAAAGAGAAGAGGGGCACACAAGAAGAAGAGGGTGCCCCAAGAGAAAAGGGCGCACTTGTTCTTTGAGGGAGAAGGGCACACTTTTAGGGCGCACCCGCTGAAGAGAACTTGCAGCTACAGCAGGCAGGATTTCCAAGAAGAAGGGCAACACAAGAAAGGGCACATATCCCAAGGAAGAGGGCACACACTTCAAGGAACTACTGGCACTTGTTTCAAGGAAGATTGGGCAGCTAAGTAGAGCTAAGTTGGCTTGTTATCTTTGCTGTAATATTTTTCCTATAAGATCCATAATAAATTTCTTCTTCACTGGTTTTCCCCTTGGGAGTTTTGGGTCATGTTGACCAAAAATATGAGTAAATTTTTATGGTGTGCATGTCAGCATTTAAAATGAGAGAGATGAGAGAGATCAGGCTTGGACGACCTTGATGATGACTTGGACAACCTAGCCTAGCCCTTACTTGCCAAGCGACTTGCCCAGGAGGGGCAAAACGTTCTACTTTTGAGCTTGACGTCATACTTTTGGGGCTAGGGCATGGTGGTGAGGTGCCCCTACTTTGACACATGGACGTTTGAGAAGGGTCTTCACCATGATGAGAGTGCTTAGATGCTTGACATGTGGCCTTTGGAGGCCTATCCATGCTTCTCCAACACCAACGACTTCCTCAAAGTGGAAAAACGTCCCCTAAAGGGGTGACGTCCTCCTAAATTAGGGTTTAATTTGTGCAAAAAGTGAAATTCTAAGTGAATTGTTTAGTATTACTTTGTTAAGGGGGCAAGATTAGGGTTGTTGACCCCTAATCTTGTGTTTTAATCCTTAATTTTTGGACAAACTATGTTAGCTACATTTTGTAAAAATAAAGATCATAAGATCTCATTTTAAACATAACTCCCCCTCTTGTGAGAGGCGTTGATCTGAAATTTTCGACCCTCTTGGCTCTTTTATTTCTTGTGCACTTGTGTATGGCTATACTTATGAATGGTTGATGGAAAAAGTGATGCGCTAGCCATGGAAGGCTATTCTATTGCTATTGTGGTGGATTATCTTGACATTTTTCCTTGAAATGGCATGGTTTTACTTTCTTGCTATCATTTGTTTCAAGTCAAGGTTATTGTGCTAGGAACTAGGTGGGAAGTATAAGGACATACACCCCCACCTTAGTCATCATCACTTTATGCTTCATCTTATTGCTTAGACAAGGGTTTGCTAAGAGAAGTATAAGGGCATACACCCTCTTAGCCTAAACCCTAGCCTAGACAAACTTGCCTTGGGAAGTAAAAGGGCTTACACCCCCAAGGAGGTTGCTTCTCTAAAAGCTCCTTTGACTCCATTAACCCAATAGTAAAGGCACTAGTCATACTCTTTTTTGCATTGGAGATATAAAATCATTGCATTGGGAAACGTAATTTTTGACCTTTTGAAAGTTATCTTGCTTGAAGTTGATTTGTCTCATCAAGAGGAGTTCTCCCCCACTAGGGCGTCCCCTCTCTCCCAATACTCTAATTGTTGTTATAAACTTTAACCTACAGCCATTAGGGCTGCATAAACCTAGCTATTAACACTCTCATAACTCCTAAACTAACCCTGGACTAGCTCTCTAACTTTGCTCATTGACTCTACTAACCAAGGCGCATCTTTTGAGCTAGTTCTTGGCAACTTTTCATGGTTGATTTTCCTGCTGCTTGCCACTGAATGCTACAGCCATAAGGCTGCAATTTTGTGCAGCAAACACTTGTTTACAACAGCCATCTTATCTAGCTTCTTAAGTGCCAATTTTCAGCCTATATTCATTGCTAATTTACCTAACTAGTCTACATCTTTATATGTTGATTTTAGGTGTTTGTTCGCCGATATAAGCTGATATCTACTACTGCAAATTAGGGACAGCAAGCTTAACTTGTTGGTCCAACTAACATATATCATTGCAAAGTGTGTTTTCTTGTGTCTCGGGCAGGTACAATCATCTGGAAAAGTACTATACCTGTGGGGCAGCAATTACTTGACTTGCAAGGCATTTCTCCCTACCTTTCTTTCCACTTAGAATTGACCTCTAGGGGCTTTACTTCCACTTCCCTCCATCTCCATCTCAATCCCCCTAGGGTCACCGGGATAACCTCCCTAGAGTGACCTAGTCACCCTTGAAGTGCGGAACCTACATCGAGGTGACATTGGGTGTAGGATTCCCAAGTTGTAGCACTTGAAAATTAACAAGACCATCAGCTTGAAATCAAAACTTGAAAATGTTTAAACAGCTAAGCTTTAAAGGGTATTTGCAGGAGAAGGGATCTCTTGCCATAGATCATGTTAGTCCCAAAAGTTGCACTTGACTGTGAGAGGGCAAGCTAGGGCATCATTGATTTATTGCAAAGTGTTTTAAAGACTTTTATGATTTGGTTTTTTGAGTAAGGTGGTTGAAAACTAGCTCAAGGGTGTAACATAACATGAAAATCCAAATCAGAACAAAGTATATCCCATTGACTGGTTAAAAGGTAGTCACATAGATAGATTAGACCGATAAAAAAAAGAGAAAATGAAGCTTTCAATTTGTCAACTTCACATAGATTCTTGTCCCAGTATATCATAAAGAAACAAGACCATCAGCTTGAAATCAAAACTTGAAAATAACTTCCACAGTAAATTCTTCACTGTATTAATTAATAATCAAGAGACAAATGCATTGCAATCTGAATAATGAATTCAAGCATGAAGAAAGAAAACAGAGTAGAAAAGAGTGTCTAACCATCCATATGCCTTTGCTATTAAGTGTCAAATAGAATAGTAATGCCTTACAGGGAATTTCAACATAAGTCTTATGGATCTCCAAATTTTCGACCCCTTCAACTTCTTCTTCTACAGAGTTCATATAGAAACAATACATAATTAACAAGATCCAAAATAAATGGATCTGAAAACCTCTTCATCTATATTTAGTTTATTGTTTCAAATAATCAAGGAGAATATCAAATTTGATCTCCAAGTCGAATTGATGAGGTGGCTTGTCAGCTGTTGTCCATGAGATTTTTTAGGAAAATAAATCTGGCAAATTTCTGAAAAATACGGTCCAACAATATCTTTGTATCTCCCAAACGGTGATATCTGTGTAAAAACTGAGAGAGGTTTTTGTAAAGGGGCTCGTTCCCAACAAAAACCTCTTTTGGTTTCTAAAAATTCATCTCCAGTTGTTTTGCAACCGCTTCCAAACTTATTGACTAAAACAGGAAATTATGTATTGTGAAATCTCAAAAAATTAGGCTTCAAAGATATATCTGAATCTCTTAAACTGTGATTGTTGTGTAAAAACCGAGAGTGTTTTTTGTGAAGAGACATGTTCCCAAAAAAAATTTCTTTTTGTTTCAACAAATTCATCTCCAGCTATTCTACAACCTCTCTTGAAGATAAAGACTAAAACAGGTTAAAAAACAGAGTATTTCCTGTGGCTTTTTCAAAAAAATAGGCCTCAAAGATAAATTTGAATCTATTAAAATATGATTGTTGTGTAAAAACCGAGAGAGGGTTTTGTGAAGGGACATGTTCCCAACAAAAACCTCTTTTGGTTTCAACAAATTCATCTCCAACTATTCTGCAACCTCTCTTGAAGATAAAGACTAAAACAAGTAAAAAAATAGAGTATTTCCTGTAGCTTTTCTGGTTCTGCAGAATAATAGCCTTTGTCATCAGAAAACACTACTTCAGCTTTTGATGATCCAGTGGTTGCTCTTGTTATAGGTCTTGTAGAATACTGAGCAATTTGTTTTCCTTTTCCTGTTGTCTTACCCATATTTTTATTTTCTTTTTCTTTCCTGTGTAATGAAGGTATTTTTGTTTATGCTTGACTGTGGGTTTAATTGGATTTACATTGTAATCTTCATCTGTATCTACTTCCATATTTATGTTTGCATCAGAAAACGTTTTGATCTCTGCATCCAGTTTGGGTCTCTTACCTTTGCTAGTTCTTGTCACCCGAATATTGGACATTTCCTCTTTAACAAGAGTTTCATCAACTAGAATACTTAGTTTCTGTGTAACAACCCTTTTCCCTTTGCCTCGTTTCTGTTTGTTGGGTTGTGGATCAGGATTTAGGGATTGGATCAACCAACTCTAGGGTTTTTGTACCTCCCTCAGAGCAACAACAACCAGAGTCGTAATTAAGACTTGATGAAACAGGCTACTCTTTGCAGTGGCGGGGTGTGACTGCACCCTTTTTGACATCTTTGCCAGGCTTTTGAGTAGAAAGTAATGCAGATTTAAAGGATAATGTCTATTTAAATGCATTAACAACCTAATGGGGTAGATGTAAATTAGTGAAAATCTGCCTTCGCAGGTGATATACCTGTGGATGATGATTAAAGCAGTGTTCCATTCCTGTGTAATCCAACTGTGAGGGACTCCCTTTCTCCAATCCGGGTTTTGATTATCTGGTAACAAAAATTGATTGAAAAATTCTGTGACTACATGTTCCTTTTTCCACCATCATTCTCCTCCAACTACCAATCTGCAAGCTTTGGCGATTGTTTGTTCTGTCACCAGCATCAGCAAATTTCCGATCTCCACTTCGAAACCATCGAAGTTCTATGCAAACGCCATAAATACCTGTTCGTCATAACCTTGAGGAATTTGAACCAGCCAGCGTCTTTAAACCTCTGCGCCATCTGCGGATATTCTTCGAGAAGCTCAGTGCCTTCGGGTTCCAATCTGACAACTTGCCCACTTCTCTTAGGTGCCATATTAATAACACGATGTGGCAACTTGGCACTGTCCAGAAGTTGAATTGACAACTTGCAACCATTAGCATATAACAGTTTCTTCTGGAAAATACTTGTGCTTATAATTCAACAAATTAGAACGACGAGTGGCAGGATCATATAATGATGTTTGGAAATTGAGTGATTTGAAAAGGGTCTTTGCAAGTACATAATGATCCCATCGTGTAACGGTGCAAACTTTAGAATGATTCAAGAGATATCGTGGGAAACATGCAGATTATCAGTCCACGATTTATGTAATCATAACAAAATCAGGGTGGTTGGCGCTTATCATGGCATGATTATATTGGCGCTACGGGAATAATGTTATTCCAGTAGCGCTATTAATGACATGGCAGAATTTTGAATTTGCAATATTCAAATAGGCATATGAAGTGACACATCTTGTAAAACCATGTCTTAAATCTCCCAAACTTAAAGAAATTATTCAAAAATCTAAAATGTGAAACATAACAAACTAAAAACAAAGATTAAAATCAAACAAAAGCAAACAATGAAGTGCAAGTAGGGAGGGTTTAGGATTAGAGTTTCTCACTAAATCAAAAGCAGAATTAGAGACTAACAGATCCAAAAGGATCTCAAGATCCAACACATTCAGAGGAATGATGCAACCCAGGTGTGATTATTCTAATATGCATCTATTTATTATGACATTATTTTGATCAGTGTTGCATGTTGTAGCTATGACTATCATTCTAACCTTTGATCAAAATCTGAGTCAAGGTATTAGATGGATTAAAAGTTGAGATCATAGAGTTTATCCTCTAACCCAACCTTCTACCAAGATAGCATATTGTCTTAGTACAGAAGACAGGTTGAAGAAAGCACTCGTCATCTTGAGTGAAGGAGACTTGGAAGAAAAGAAAGCACACTCATTCTTGAGGACAAGGCTTCAGGCTCCAGGTTTGATTAATCAAGTTGATAAGATTCAAAGGTACACATGACAAGTTGATGACTACCCCTTTACAAGTAACCACTATAGTTGAGATAGCAGTATTTGTAAAGTATTATACTTGATAGCATGTGAGCATATAGAGGTCAATACTTAATGTAATCATTTGTGCCTAATACAACTAACACCTCCTCTAGGAGAAACCTCATGTGTTACTTCCAGGTTGCCATGGAGGAATGTTCGATCACAACACTATAAGAGTGTTGACCTCATTTCGTAGTGTATCTCTTACTTTTGATCGTTGCTTCAGACAAGCCACGAGTGATAGCTCTAAAAGAGCTACTGTGATGATTATTCGTGCTATTGCTTTATCTATTATTATCAAAAGGATATTATTCTTGCCTGTTGTTTTGTTGACCTTGTTTCAGGTCACAGGTGATAACCCTGCTATAGTGAAGGTTGCAGAAGGCAACATATTATATGAGACAAGAATCAGACTATGCACCAAAGAAGATGAAGAAGAAGGTATCTCTTGAGATTCAGAATATCTCATATGAAGATCGACTGAAAGAAGCAGAAGGCTCACAAGATGACCGACCATTAGAATAGGAAGTAGATCTCGTTTGAAGCCTGACTCTGTCTTCCATATTTAGACTTGGTATGCAACACCAAGTATACCCTGTAAGAGATGATGAAGTCCTTGTAGACTCAGAAGAAATCGAGAGTAAGCATGATCTCAAAAAGGATCAGATGAAGAGACAACTTCCAGGACTGGAAGACAGATGCAGTGAGAAGACTAGATCGTAACTTCAGAGACTCCTAGGAGATATGAAATCTCCGAGATGACTCGCTTGTTTCAATGACAAAGAAGGAAGCCAGACAGAAAGACTAGGATATGAATTCTTCCGTAAGAAGGGAAGTCAGTATTGACTTCCAATATTGATCTATACAGATCAAACGTGTTGCAAATGTACAAAGCTTGATGTATGTCCAGAGGATTCTCCCAGCAAAAGGAGAAGACTATGACGAGACACTTATTGAAGAAATAGTTCCAGTATTTATGAAGACAACCAGAACAACCATGATTCATATATAGTATGAGATGCAGGGGGAGCAATCCCCATA
>JZKD02S1738797.1:0-16281 GCA_000966675.3 Picea glauca
TGCTTCAACTGAAGCTCTGATACCATGTGTAGGAACCTAAACTTAAGTAAGCCTAATAAAATTCATACAATTAAACATAAATTTCTTTCAATGCCTAAGTAATTCAATAATCATCGTATAAGCATATAATACTCAACAGAAAATTTAATTTATCCACAGCATGAATTAAATTTATGAACAACATGTTAATAGTTTACATAATCATCACATAACTCAGAAAATTCATAAATAAAATACCTCTTCCTGATGCTAAACTCTCGCTTATCTGGTTGTCCTCCCTGCTGCCTTGCCTAGCCTACTGCTTTGACCAAACCCTGCCCAAATCGACTAACCACCTAGCCAGCTAGGAGCAGCCTGTGCGGCTCCCTAGCTTCAGGATACCGTAAGGAATCCTGGCCCCCATGCCCAAAACCGCCAGCAACCTGGTGCCCCCTACAATGATTCACAAAAACCCCCAAAACCAAACTCCTCACACCAGAAAATATGCCAAACCAGAAATACAGTGTCTTCCTCCAAAATGCTTCCTCCCCCCAAAATCATGATCCTCTCCCGTTGGACTCCTCTAAACATATCTCCCCCCATCCACCGACTCCCTATCCTCCATTAATTACCTTAACCTCCCCATTATTACCTTATCCCATGCCTTTATTACCTTGTCCTTCATTTAATGCTTCATTCCCCCTGCATACGTAAAGTCTTTAATTAAATAAATTAAAATTATTAAGCCCCTTTAATTCATTACATAAACCTTTAATGAGTCAATTGATTAATGAATTAATCAATCAACAGATATAAACAATTAATTAAGAAATATTATTAAGAAATAAACATTGTTTAACTAAAACATATTAGGACAATTAATTATCTAATTAATTATACTTGATAAACCCTATGCAACTATCTAACCAAGGTTGTTACAATTTGGCAGAGTCTGGCTTTTTTAGTCAGGCACGAAAATCGAGAAAAAATAGTTTTTTTGGCATGCAAATCGATACTGTACGGATCTGACAAGGTGCAACATTGGGATTCATGCTGAGGGGAGGTCCCAAGGGACTTTTTAGAATCAGGTCAAATTTATACTCAAAAGTTGCAAAATTTCGAGGGGAGTCTGAATATGGATTATATTTCTACGTTCCAATATCCAAACAGAAAAGTGCCTCCAGAACCCATGATGTTGATCCAAGAATAGTCGAATTTATACTTAAAAGTTGTAGAATTTTGAGGGGAGTCCAAATGTGGATTATGTTTCTACATCCGAGTAGCCAAACAGAAAAGTGCCTCTAGAGCCCGAGATGTCGATCTAAGCATAGTTGACTTTATACTCAAAAGTCTCATAATTTCCTGTTCCAGCCAATGGTGATGTTTGTTTCTATCCAGAAGTTGCAGATATGAAATGTGGTTTCAGGAGTTGTTATGTAAGCCTTTCTTTGTATTCTTAAAGCATTGAAGATTAATAAGAAGCCTTCCCCACTGAGACAAAGGCTCGGAGACGTAGGCAAACTTGTATCGAACTCTATTATCAATCTTGGTGTTATGGTTTGTTGTTTTTACTTCTTATATGGCTGCAACATTTTTTAATTAAGCTTCTTCTCTTAATTCCTAAATGAATTCATGCATAAACTTAACCAAAGTCTTTAAAAGATCAATTTCGGATCATTTTAAGTCTCAAATGACATCTATTTCTTTTTAAAATTCAACACCATGTTATTGTTGAAGGCCCAGTAAATTCTAAGTAGGTCCAAAGGCGTCGTTGTCTATGGGGTGGTATTCCCTTGTGTAAGGTTGGACCTATGGTTAGGAGGATTTTAAAAATTAGAGTGTGGATATCAAGGCCGCTTGAATGATGTGCCTTCCTTAGATCCCTCTCCTGTGGAGACTATGCGTTGTGCCTGCAACCATGTAGCCTTGGCTCACTTCTAGTCTTGGTTACACTTACTGCATGTTTCTCAACTCTCTATTTCTTCATCTCGGACTGGTTGTAGATGTTTCTTCCACTTGGTGATGCCTTGTTAGATGTCCTCCTCCATGATCAAATCAAGATGCGCATTTGTGAAGTAGCTTCCTGTATAAGTTGTCAGTACCATAGTTGAAATATTTTTTCGTGGGAGTCCTAGATGGCAAGGTCCTAGCTTTCAAGCAATTTCAAGAATTAGGGGGCAGAAAACATAGGTCCAGTCCCAACATCTCTTTCAAAACCTAGAGGGGGATCCATAGAACCATGGTGACGAGTATAAAAATCCAACTGTAATGCAAGTATTTCCCAAGGTTTTGGGAATCTAAATAGTCATCAATGAATCCATTCAATATGTAACCTGCCCAGGTTGTTTGCACACTTCCTAGACACCACTCAACTACGATAATGACCCAGAGAGGGAACTCCTCCATTGAAAGATTGTGTAGGATTTTATAGGTGATCAGTTGGGTATAAAACCAAACTATCCAAGCATTGATTTCAGAAATTACCACCCCACACATTCCCTAACATGTATTGTATGTGTCATATACCTCATTTTGGGAAGCATCTTCTGTAATCAACACTTTTTTGGGCTCTTAACCATGTATTGGTAATCTTGTAACCCTTTGGATCGTTGTTGCATCAACTAGATATTTCTCCCCCATCTATAGTTATTCCCCATGGACAAGAGTAAGTAAGAAGCGGGCACATATGGTCACTAACCCCCCATGTACAAAGTGAGGTAAATCAACCAAGGATAGTATGTTGGAGAGATGAAGAGCTCTAGCCCAATCTTGTGCGATCACCATATGTTGGCAGTCTACACTTTGAACCACCTTCACACAATTGTGAAAATCTAGGGCCAGGAACTCGTCGGGATCACGAGCGTCATAATCGACAAGGTGGAGATATTTCAATATAATTGTTTGGGATCCTATGAATCTCACATGTCAGGGTAATAGAGGCTCTAGTGTCTATCAATCATGGGTGGTATTAGATTTATTACGGGCCTACGACCTACTTGATGAAGCCATTTAAAATATTCCTATGAAGTTTTTTGTTGGCTAGGTGTCAGTGTGAGTATACTATATTCCTACATGGTTATGCTCTACTCTTCCACCATTCTGAAGTTTTGAAATCTTTCTTGTAGAGATAGGAATGTCGATGTGTAGCTGGAAAATAATTAAGTCAAAGAGAGGAAAGTTTCCAGGAGGGTACGACGATACAACTAGGGGGTATACATCAAGTTGTCAATAACTCAGAGTGTCATACGGTGTTCTCAACCCCCACTAGAACATTCATGCTTATACCATCCTAGAATTCCCTTCAAACTTAAATGAGTGAGAATTTTGTGATGAAGCCCTGGTGAAATTCTACATTTTCGAGCCACATCATCATTTTGCATGCCCTTTTGCATTCATGGTGCATGACCACCCCCTTTTATTGTAAAATGTGCACAATCTCCAGGCAGGATCTTAACATTTATTGGTGGTTGTTCTCTTAATAGGATATACCCTAGGTACTATACAAAAAATATGTCACCTTTTATGGCATGAAAATATTTAGGTCGTTGGAATTTAATTGTGATAGTGATGTCTCCATACATGCACGAGTATTATTCTATGGGGTCATTGTGCATGCTTCCTGTGAACCCCTGCATTAATATACCCTTGGTTAATTTTTTGCAACAAACCTTGGTGGGTCACGGCGCTTCTTCACACATGCCCATATGGTAATTTTTATCCACTGAGCAACTAGACTTGGCCCTTCTGGATTTGGTAGCATCCACTGGCTACCCACTACTTCCTTACTCCTATGTGGCTCATATGTTTTGTCAATGAGTTTGAGTGGGATTGGATGGACTAGCATTCTTTCTATTGCAACATTTGGTGTAGCCATATCCATACTTCACACGCGTGGCTCCCTTACTTGTCCCATAGAGAACTGGGAACTAGGGGAACATAGTTCTTTCTCAACAATGCATGTTGGGCCTTCAGGTATCAACTACATGAATCATGTTGCTACTTATCTACAAAACACATTTCACGGGAACACATATACTAAAAGATATACAACCCTAGCATGAACCTTTATCTTAGTGGTTATCCACAATTGTCCATTCTCAAAAATATGCTCAATGCATATCCCACCATTGCATGCCTACTCCTATTCATATGTTATTGAGGGTGTAGGCATGGTGGTGTTAAGGAATGTGATACATCCATGCAATAAATATGTCCACTGGATCTAGCCCATTGAACCTGTTATCACTCCAAGAAACTCTTTGAGGTTGTAGATCAAAGATGCTTGGTAACTTAAAGTAAACTTGTTTTTTGTGTTTTTGTGTTTTTGTATGTGTGGATCAATGGGATAACTCAACTACAGTATGGCCTCTAGACTATCAAAATGAATAATCAAATGAACTAGTGCTCTCAAGAATCAATAATCAGATAATAGCTTTAAAATGGGTGAAGAAATCTATACTTATTAACCAAAACCATAGATGCGATGGGTCAAATAATATAGTGAAGAATGTTATTAATTCAAACCTATGAACTGACTAATGAGATGACAGTCATTTAGAAGTTAAAACAAGATTGAAATAAAGTACAGAAGAAAGGATGGAAATCTGATATCAATAGAGAGAGAAAATTGTGATCTATATTATCATATGAAAAGTCCGTTACAAAATAGTATAGTTCCTGTATCCAAAATTGAACCCGTTTTGCTCTTAGAGAGCATAGGCTTTATAGTCTTTACATAACATTTGGAGATCCTATTAAGAGGGATCGAGAATACTTAAAATAGTATAATCATAAAACTAATTGCAAACTTATAGGAACATATCCTTTAAAAGGGAAGTCAAACCATATCCTAATACTAAGTCTTTGACAACTGCTCCTGTATGTTGGATGATGACTATGCCTTCTAGAATCTTCAATTGACATCCGGAAGCTAATCTTCTCATTCTGGAGATTTCCTTTTAACAGCTTATAATATCTTTGACCAAAAATAGTAAAATTCCTTTATCTTCTTGTCTCAACATCTGTCTCAAAAACTAGAATAGAACACTAAAACAGATCTCTTTAATTATATTCTTAACTTAGAAACCATCCTCATTCACTTTGAAAAGATCAAACTGAGATCTATGCAAAAATAATACCACTCTGCCCTTCTCTGCGGTTTCACCAACTCTTCCGCCTTGAAATTTGCTAGTTAGTCGTTGAAAATTCTACTTTTCAACGGCTAATTGGTTGTAAATACGCTCCCTGTGATGGTGAAAACTCTTTATTATCAACAAGTGTTGTGATTTTCTTATAGTTAAATGAGAGTTTCCTTCCTTGTAAAATATAGTTGCTCTCTCGACTTGATGACCTCCTCTGCAAACAAATGCCTATTGCACATATGGACGAGTCTCAAAACTAGAGATAGGCACAAAAGGAAACTTACCAGGATTGTATCGAACCTTCTTCAAATAAGAAGAAACTTCTTTGACAATTTCTTCATAACGAGCCTTTGAGTACTTGGGAATGGTGGCATCCATATTGTTACAATGGAAAATCATTTGCTTCACTCCTAAGATGAAGGCCAATAGAGCATTCTCTCTAGTCTGACCATCCTTGCAGATACCAGCCTCAAAACCTCCAGTCGTAGAATCAATGATCAAAACTACACAATCAGCCTGAGAGGTCCCAATAATCATGTTCTTAATGAAATCATGATGGCCAGGGGCATCAATCACTGTACAGTAGTATTTTGTTGTCTCAAACTTCCACCAAGCAATAGCAATTGTGATACCACATTCACGTTTAGCCTTGAGTTTGTCAAGCATACTTGAATGACCTCTTGTTCATTTTAGCAGCTTCTTTCTCAAAAAGTTCAATCACAGGCTATTGTGCCTGAACTGCCATTTTGAATCTCCAAACAAACCCGAGTTATATTCTCTTTGCATATTTCTTACACTATCATCAAAGCATGGTCTATATAGTAGAGCAGCTATGGTATTCATGGAAAACCATGGATTCATTCAACCTGATCAGTTATGTCTTTCTCAATAGAGATTTTCTCCACTGAGCCTTTAGTACGCATATTCAGTGTTGACTCTGCAGCTATTGATCTTCTTCATATGACTTAGCTCTTAAGTGTTCTCTGCACTGGAAAAAAATTTAAGAGCAAACCACAACATTCTTACCTTAATTAGATTTGGTGGTTGGCCTTTCAAACCCGATATTTACCATATGAATTTGACCATCGACACATGTAGATATTGATTTAAAACAACTCATTGTCTTCTTGGCATGTTGGTGAAACAGGGCCCTAGATTTTGCAAAGTTGGCACTCGGCTTAAATGACTTGAGATCTAGCATAACTCGTGGCTTGATCATAGTATGACTTGATTTATGAAGTTTTGCATATAGACTTTGTATAGGAATCTAAAATTATTAAGTCAATGAACTTGATTTATGGCTTTGAAATTGTAGCTTGAGCCTGAAGCTTTACTATATAGAATCAAGCAGATATGAAGGAGATTGGTGTGATATAGTTTAGGTTTAGGATAGTTTAGGAATAAAACTCTTAAATGCACACATCACTTTTGGACAAAAAGGCAAAATAATATAAATTAATATTTATATTATTTTGATTAAAAGATATGAGAAACCCAAAAAATGAATGAAGGTATATGAAATATGATTAAAGAATGTGTTTTATTGACATGCAGATCATAAGCCAACAGTCATATGAGTTTTGAGCAAAATCAATAAATGAGAGTTTTTCCAGGGCTTGACAGAAGATTCGAGGGGTAATGACAACAATCAAAAGATCTAGAAATGGGCAAATCTAGCACAAAATGAATAAAGCTATCAAAAATTTAATAGTACATTTTGAGTGCTAACATCTGGCTCCAACTAGGATGGAGACATCCCTGCGAGGTTTCCAAGAACCTTGTAGTTCTAGACGCCTTTAGCATTGGGCATGGAGTCATCTGACCTGTACAACTGATCTCTGCAAAACTGTAACCTACCTGTAGCCTACTCTGCTTATTCAACAACCAATAACTAAAAGAGTCTACTTGCTCAGAGAACGAGTTTATTTTCTTCTACTCCTACTCTAACCATTGTACTGATGCTCAATAAAGTAAACTCATGCTTCCAATGAAGCCATATCAAAAACTGATTTATTGAACTTGTTCTTGATCTTGACCCAAAAAATAATGAAATGCATAGCCAATAGAAAAGTAGTTTGAACAGATGATAAAGCCAACTTTCATCTGACAAAAATACTTTAACACATGTGCTGCTCATAAATTTCAAATAATCAGCAATAGGGTCATCAAATCCACAAAGAAATACCTCTTTATGTTGTTGTTCCAACTGAAAACTGAAATTATCTTGCTTGCTGCCTTCACTGATGTCAATGTTGAATGTGGATTGTTATTCCTCTGTCAAATGAAAATACAAGCTCAACTGTTGATCTGAAACTTTCTACTCCTCACCTTCCTTCTCATATCTGTTGAAATCTGCCTTGGTCTGCAAGTCAGAAAACTGAGGGCTGCCCTTAGAATCTGCTGCAGATCTAAAACTATCACCTGCTAATGTGTCAATATGATAATCATCTTTGGGGTTTTCAAAGGGGACAATCTCATCTTCATGACAACCTAAGTCAATAGATGCATTTGATACAATTACAAAAGCATCACTATGGTTATCATAATGTGGATCACCGATCTCTTGATCATGATGAGAAATATCTTCTATTGCAGCAAAGTCTTCATAATTATCTGAATCTTTATTCAGCACACTAAATTCATGACAACATTCTAGATAAAGAAGATCAGCTGAAAACTTTGTTTTGCAAAACAAATGGAAGGCTGCATGAAAATTTTCCAAAGAACGGATACTTGCATTTGGAAGAGACTGGCACCAGTTAAGAGAAAATCCCTCTAATGTTGCCTGGAAAGCTTAATTTGAACATCTTCATGTATAATTTCAAGTCGATTAATAAAGTCATGAAAATCCAGCAGGTGTTCCACTGGTGCTTCCCATTCTTCTCCTCGAAATCTGGGAATCTGATAATCATCTTTGGGGTTTTCAAAGGGGACAATCTCATCTTCATGACAACCTAAGTCAGTAGATGCATTTGATACAATTACAAAAGCATCACTATGGTTATCATAATGTGGATCACTGATCTCTTGATCATGATGAGAAATATCTTCTATTGCAGCAAAGTCTTCACAATTATCTTAATCTTTATTCAGCACACTAAATTCATGACAACATTCTAGATAAAGAAGATCAGCTGAAAACTTTGTTTTGCAAAACAAATGGAAGGCAACATGAAAAGTTTCCAAAGAACTGATACTTGCATTTGGAAGAGACTGGCACCGGTTAAGAGCAAATCCCTCTAATGTTGCCTGAAATGCTTAATTTGAACATCTTCATGTATAATTCAAGTCGATTAATAAAGTCATGAAATTCTAGCAGGTGTTCCGCTGGTACTTCCCATTCTTCTCCTCAAAAACTGGGAATACTTATTTCCCATTCATCTTTACTAGGAACTGGATGAGGGTAACCAGAAATAATTGAAAAATTGCAAAAATCATACCTCTTGTTCATTTCATTCCAGTGGAGTCACCAACAGATTTATAAACAATAGAGTCGCCATTGAATCTTCCTTCATGGAGTCACCAGATAGATGATTACAACTGATTCTGATGTCTGATCCTTGTCTATCATCAATGGATCGGATCTGTGTCATTTCCTAGGGAAGTTATCTTCAACTTTAGTCTTTTGTCCCCAACAACGGCGCCAATTTGTTATCACTCCAAGAAACTCTTTGAGGTTGCAGGTCAAAGATGCTTGGTAACTTAAAGTAAACTTGTTTTTGTGTTTTTGTGTTTTTGTATGTGTGGATCAATGGGATAACTCAACTACAGTATGGCCTCCAGACAGTCAAAATGAATAATCAAATGAACCAGTGCTCTCAAGGATCAATAATCAGATACTAGCTTTAAAATGGGTGAAGAAATCTATACTTATTAACCAAAATGATAGATGTGATGGGTTAAATAATATAGTGAAGAATACTATTAAGTCAAACCTATGAACTGACTAATGAGATGACAGTCATTTAGCAGTTAAAACAAGCTTGAAATAAAGTACAGAAGAAAGGATGGAAATATGGTATCAATAGAGAGAGAAAATTGTGATCTGTATTATCATATGAAAAGTCTGTTACAAAATAGTATAGTTCATGTATCCAAAATCGAACCCCTTTTTCTCTTAGAGAGCATAGGCTTTATAGTCTTTACATAATAGTGGCAAATCCTATTAAGAGGGATCAAGAATACTAAAAATAGTATAATCATAAAACTAATTGCAAACTTATAGGAACATATCCTTTAAAAGGGAAGTCAAACCATATCCTAATACTAAGTCTTTGACAGTTGCTCTCGTATGCTGGATGATGACTATGCCTTCTAGAATCTTCAATTGACATCCGGAAGCTAATCTTCTCATTCTGGAGATTTCCTTTTAACAACTTATAATATCTTTGACCAAAAATAGTAAACTTCATTTATCTTCTTGTCTCAACATCTGTCTCAAAAACTGGAATAGAACACTAAAACAGATCTCTTTAATTATATTCTTAACTTAGAAACCATCCTCGTTCTCTTTGAAAAGATCAAAATGAGATATGTGCAAAAAGAATACCACTCTTCCCTTCTCTATGGTTTCACCAGCTCTTCTGCCTTGAAATTTGCTAGTTAGCCGTTGAAAATTCTACTTTTCAATGGCTAACTGGTTGTAAATACGATTCATGTGGCAGTGAAAACTCTTTATTATCAGCAAGTGTTGTGATTTTATTATAGTTAAATGAGAGTTTCCTTCCTTGTAAAATATAACTGCTCTCTCGACTTGATGACCTCCTCTACAAACAAATGCTTGTTGGACATATGGGCGAGTCTCAAAACCATAGCTAGGCACAAAAGGAAACTTATCAGGATTGTATCCAACCTTATTCAAATAAGAAGAAACTTCTTTGACAATTTCTTCATAACGATCCTTTGAGTACTTGGGAGTGGTGGCATCCATCTTGTTACAATGGAAAATCATTTGCTTCACTCCTAAGGTGAAGGCCAATAGGGCATTCTCTCTAGTCTAGTCGTCCTTGGAGATACCAGCCTCTAAACCTCTAGTCATAGAATCAATGATCAAAACTGCACAATCAGCCTCAGAGGTCCCAATAATCATGTTCTTAATGAAATCACAATGGTCAGGGGAATCAATCAATGTACAATGGTATTTTGTTGTCTCAAACTTCCACCAAGCAATATCAATTGTGATACCACGTTCACATTCAGCCTTGAGTTTGTCAAGCACCCAAGCATACTTGAATGACCTCTTGTTCATTTTAGCGGCTTCTTTCTCAAAATGTTCATTCACACGCTATTGTTCCTGAACCGCCATTTTGAATCTCCAAACAAACCCAGGTTATCTTCTCTTTGGATCTTTCTTACACTATCATCAAAGAATGGTCTATACAGTAGAGCAGGTCTGGTATTCATGGAAAACCATGGATTCATTCAACCTGATCATTTATGTCTTTCTCAATAGATATTCGCTCCACTGAGCCTTTAGTATGCATATTCAGTTTTGACTCTACAGTTGTTGATCTTCTTCATATGACTTTGTGCTTAAGCGTTCTTTGCATTGGAAACATTTCTGAGAGAAAACCATAGCATTCTTACCTTAATTAGATCTGGCGATTGGCCTTTCAAACCTGATATTTACCATATGAATTTGACCATCGACACCTGTAGATCTTGATTTAAAACAACTCGTTGTCTTCTTGGCATGTTGGTGAAACAGGGCCCTAGATTTTGCAAAGATGGCACTCAGTTTAAATGACTTGAGATCTGGCATAACTCATGGCTTGATCATAGTATGACTTGATTTATGAAGTTTGGCATATAGACTTTGTATAGGCATCTAAAATTATTAAGTCAATGAACTTGATTTATGGCTTTGAAATTGTAGTTTGAGCCTGAAGCTTTACTATATAGAATCAAGCAGATATGAAGGAGATTGGTGTGATATAGTTTAGGTTTAGGATAGTTTAGGAATAAAACTCTTAAATGCACACATCACTTTTGGACAAAAAGGCAGAATAATATATATTAATATTTATATTATTTTGATTAAAACATATGAGAAACCCAAAAACTGAATGAAGGTATATGAAAACTGATTAAAGAATGTGTTTTATTGACATGCGAATCATAAGCCAGTAGTCATAGGAGTTATGAGAAAAATCAATAAATGAGAGTTTGTTCAGGGCTTGACAGAAGATTTGAGGGGTAATGACAACAATCAAAAGACCTAGAAATGAGAAAATCTAGCACAAAATGAATAAAGCTATCAAAAATTTAATAGTACATTTTGAGTGCTAACAGAACCAATAGGATCAAAAATCTTCTTCATGCAGCTTGGTAGTAATACATGCACATATCCTTGTGAAAACTTCATAAATCTGGTTCTACAACCTTTCCATGGAATTAACTGAATCTATGTCATATGAATTCATGCTCCTCCAGCTCAATTCCCCATCTACCATGGGAATGACATAATATTTCCTACACCCTGTGGTATTGTATATATCCTCAATAACCGAGTTCTGAGCATCATCATCTACCAGATCCTTGTAACTGCCCCCTTAATTAGGATCCAAAGGTGTGAACACGCACTTTTTTGTTAGTCTCAAATGATAGCTCTTTCTTTTTTCAATTTCAACACCACATTATTTTCAAAGGCCTAGTTAATTCCAAGTAGGGAAGGGTAGGGATCAGAATCATCCATAATATCTATCACTTCAAAATCAGTCTTCATCTTCACCCTTTATATGTTTACTTCAACTTTCTCCAATTGACCTATAGGGTAGATCCTGTATTTATTTCCCAAACGCAGCTGAATGGGTGACCAAACCAAGTTCAATTTACCCATCAATTCCTGGAAATTATTTGGAAGGATGTTCACATAGAAACCCAAATCAAACATAAGCCCATCCATTTCATTAGTACTAAGTTCAGTCTCCATATTGAACACTCTTCCTATGCACTTTTTCTTACTCACATGGCACATATGTAACACCCATGTTTCCCCCAACTTGTAATTAATCATAATTTATGACTTCCATGCAACGGTTTGCAAATATTGTAAGTGCATTATTGTTTAATTGTAAATGTCGATAGTTAAATGATGGGTGAAGCCTTAAAGTACTCGCCATGATATCACTAGAGAAATTAAGGAATTTATATTAAGTTAAAGGACCCCAATCCACCTTGAAAAAATATTAATTGGAAACATTCAAATTATTTTCCCTTAGCCTGGATAACAAGACAAGTTAGTTAATGAGGATGGGTTAGTAGTTGAACAACCAACCACCCCAATGAATGGAAGTATGGAGGGCTGACAGAAGGGATATGAAGCGTTCATCTAGAGGACAGTAGGGGAGATCACCATGGGTCCCCAAGATTGACCCACGAGTTTCCTTCTGATAGAAGAAACAGAAGGACAGGTCAAGAATATTCCTAAGTCATGTGTGCAAGAAAAATGGTAGGGGGGTATGTGACCTAGATATGTTCAGAGGGGGAACTAGATGAGGGTTAAACCCTCTAAGGAAGATAGATACTGAAAGGAATGCACAGGCACGTGTAATAGAAGGATCAAAGAACCCGTAGAAGAATTTCGAGTTGGAGCATAGAAGAACCAGATAACCCAAACTGAGCTAAGAAGGTTGTGATCTTGATGTTGGGAAGGAATTTGATCAACCTCAAAGAATCCTAGGCTGGGATAGGTAGGGTGTAAGGAAAATATATGCCTAAAGTAGAGTGAAGGAGAGTAACCTTAAAACCTTACTGTGAACCTGAGAGATATTCCCTAGTGATATCATGGCTTGGCACGGGGGTGGCCAGAATGCTAAAAGTGAATGAATCTTAGCCTACGGTTGGGGGGGAAGGTGAACACCCACAGTCAGTTGGTCAACTATCAACTATAATAGATAATTATTTCATAGACTCTATGTAATTGAATTGAAATGTATGATTAAATTCTTGTACTTGCGCTATACATACACATATTTGATTTATAGTGATGATGCTTATTGTATTTACAAAATCTTGTGTTTAAGTGACGGTAGGATGGCAAGAACGATGCACTCCCTTCACACAGAATATCAATGTTCTGTAATGTTCTGATATAAAATAATGAATTTAATTTTATGATTCCCATGTGCTATATATATAACCATTGTTTTGATGGTAAATCCATGAATGGAAATTAGGATCATGAGTTAATAGTTGAATGTAAGGAAAAGATCCCAAATATGTATCCTTGAATGGTTTAAGTCCTAAATCGGATGTAAAAAACATGTCTTGATATCGAAGAAATAAAATTCGTTGGATTAGCGGAGCGATTAGATCTGGACCCTCCATCGAGATAGGTTACCCTACCTATTGGGAATGTACTTGCATTAATATGGATCGTTAATCAGGGATTAACATTTGTTATAGATCATACTGGGCTCATTTAAGAGATAATTCAAGGAGAGGTAATGTCAGCATGTTGTGCCATGCTGACCTAGAACGCCACCGTGTCCAAAAGTTGATAGGTATCATCCTATGAATGGAAATAGGTAATTATATGGTTGTCCATAGCGCAGGACCCTTGGGTAAACTATGTCTTAGACCTTCGTTCCAGTGTTGGATGTCAGATCACAAGTTTGAAATATCTCGACCGTTAATCGGAGTAAATTTGGGATGTGATCTTAGTCGTTGATCGATGTGGAAGCCCTCAGACACTAATGAGAGGAGGGACAAAATCATACTGATGGTTATGCTAATGTCATGATCCTATGTATACGAGGAAGCCACATGGATTCCTGTAATTGGTCGAGGCAATAGGGAGTGGGTCCCTGTTGATTTTAAGGGTTAGAGAGGAGAGATGAATGAGTTTGCTTACAAGGAAAAGTGGGTAAGTGTTGAGATTCTTTGGATGCACTAATGAAGGGAAAGATTATGCATGCGTGAGTCCACAATCCAATGTAGATAAAAAGATGGCTAAGTGTTGAGACACTTCGAATGGACTTATGAAGGGAAGGATTATGCATTCGTGAGTCTGAGATTCCATGAGTCTGTGAGCCCACATAGATGAAAAAATGTCTAAGTGTTGAGACTCTTCGAATGAAATTATGAAGGGAATGATTATGCATTCATGATTCTTCAATTATGTGAGTCTGTGATCCCACGTAGATGGAAAAATGGCTAAGTGTTGATACTTCTCAAACAGACCCATTCAAGGATGCATATAGATTTATGCATATTCAATTCCACGAGTCTGCATAGATGGAAAAGTGGCTAAGTGTTGAGACTCTTCGAACGGATTTATGAAGGGCATAATTATACATTCGTGAGTCTGTGAATCTATGTAGATGGAAGAACGACTAAGTATTGAAACTTTCAAACGAGCTCATGAAGAGGAGTTAGATAATTTTACGCCTGCGAGTCCACGAGTCCACATAGGTGGAAAAATATGGTTAAGTGTCGATAATTCTTGGATGGACATGTGAAAGGATGCATATGTCAATGGCTCGTCACATGGAGGCCATGTGGTGGTAAGAGAGATGTTGTCTATGTAAACCAATAACTCTGGAAATTCATACCTTTTGTTCTAGGGCTCAATATTGAGTGAATCTACCATCGTTGGAAACCTCTTAATGAGAAAAAGAGGATGGATCTATGGCAGAGAATATTTAAGGTTGATATAAGAAGTGAAAAATTAATATCCCACCCCTAAAAAGCGTACTTAGGGGTCAGGTCTGTTACAAAGTGTTGTCAAATTCAGTGGATAGAATGCAGTGATGGTTGTTGTCATTAATGGCAACAGTAGAGACAGCAGGATAAGAAGGATAAAACCACGTGGGGATTTGGAAGTAAAATCTCAGGAGGAACAGTCTTGAAGAAAACGCACGCAGCAAGATCTTACAGAGGAAAAAGGAAGAAGAGTCAGTGACCGTAGGATCTCATACAAATTTCCCGAAAGAACGAGGGCCGTCAGATCTGTAAAATTTGCGAGAGAGATAACCCAAAGGAGCAAATCGGGGATCGGGACTTTGAAATGTCATGTTCACTCGACAATGAAAACCCCGAAATCGCGAGACGCGATTTCGCGATTTAATCGCAGTCGTTAAATCAATCAGGGATCTGGATCGTTCATTTGTATGGACACGTGGCAGCCAGGAGGCCTCATCGGCAATTCGGGGATCGGGATTTCATAATGCAAAGTTCACTCTACAACGAAATCCTCGATTTCGTGTTATGCGAAATCCCGACAGAATCTGAACCGTCAGATCAACATCGACTCGACCCGCGTCAACAGACCATGTCAACTAAGCGACACGTGGCACAACCAGGTAGTGACAAGTGTCAGACAGATTCAACACTTCAGGCACATACAAATAATGAATCAGAGTGACACGTGGCAGTGTTTAATACGTGTTGAATCATGTGTGATGACAGCACAAAGGACAGGTGGCATCGGAGTTTCGGGGTTCGGGTTTTGGTATTGACAAGAAATTTGGACATCAGACATCGCGAAATCGCGATACGCGATTTCCCGATAAGAGGTATAGGTTGTGGGCCACCCAGGAGTTAAATGTAGGACAGGTGTAAGGAGTACAGAGGATGTCGGGAATCGGCATATTGCAAGTCCAGGGGGTGAATGCACCTATCATTATAAACCCCGAAACCCCGACGAGAGGTATGGTGGAGGTCACATGATAGCTGGTCACATGGACCATTGTGTAGCCAGAAGGGGCTAAGGTTCGGGAAAAGAGCACATCGGGGATCGGAGAATCGGGGGTTCCGAGTACAAGTGCATATCGACAATGAGAATGCCGAATTCGCGATGAGTGAAATCCTGATGGGATCTGAACCATTGGATGAAACATTGATCGGAGGGTTGTTGTTGTCCCTCACACATTAACGCTTCAGTTGTAAATTCGTTAAGCGAAACTGACTGAGAATGATGAATTGGTTAGCGTTTCAGTTGCCAAGATAGATGTCGTTGGATTTCCCATTGAAAGGGGAAGTGGAATCGTTAAAGAAAGGTGTATAAAAGAAAATGAAGAAGACTGAATCTGATTGATCGTTCTAAATGAAAAATGTGTAAACAGTAAGAAAAAGAAGATGAGCAGAGGAATAGTAAGCAGTGAAGGAACTGCGCAGAACGAGTACAGAAGAAGAGCAACATGATGGACAGAACAGAAGC
>JZKD02S1738797.1:25101-48235 GCA_000966675.3 Picea glauca
ATAAGGTTTAAGACCTTTATGTAAAATTTATTGTGCTTAAAGGAAATTTGGTATGGATTCATAGAATCTGTAGCAATAATAATTATTGCTTTAATAAAATATTAAACCATGTATATGTGTATGATCCCTCACTATCATAGGATTGATGGAAAATGTGTAAGGTAAATTTAATTTTAGCTATAGTGAATGAAGAAAATTATTGTTGGAGAATAACCCAGTTGAGAAATTAAAAAAGGAGTCCTTTGGATTGTTGCTAGATCGCCTAGAAGAGGTAAAGAGGTATGAACACATGAGAAAGTTTATGACACTCATGATTGTAATAAGAGAAAGTATATATTTATTAATCTAAGGACATGTTTTTCCATGTGAATACAGATGGCAGAGAACTGGAATACATCTGCACTGCATAACACCCATGTTTCCCCCAGTTTTTAAAAACAACTATATTGGCCAAGAGACTATGGAAAACTCGATATGTGTGAATGCTTGATTTGATGAACCTTTGTATAAAAGGTCAATGAATGTAATTTTTGTTATTAATAGAAAATGGATAAGTGTTTCATAATTGTTGAAGGGGGGGGTTCCAAGATAGACCACTGATGCTATGAAAGAGATGGTGAGGGGAACCAGGAATGGTTGAGATAACCCCCACCAAACCAGTACCTTGCTGGATTTAATTGCTCAGGACCAAAACAATCCTATGACCCAGGAATGAATCACATTCAAGTTGTTAGGTGGGAAGACCTCCTCAAGAGATAATTAGGAGATTGGCTAGAATGTCCATCTGTAAGGATTTTAGACCTGACCATGGACTGGGAATTTGGGCCACAAGCAATCTTGTTGAGGAAGGAAAGAAAGGAAGGTGTGGTGGGAAGAGGAAGTGTTGTGAAGAGAAGAAGAGAAGAGAGATTAAGCTCTCAAGTTCGAGGAAGAACTAAAAGATGAATGTGTTATGGTCGCAGGATGTGGCTAGCAGGGTTATGATACAAACTAATAAATGAGGGTGTTGAATGAATGAGGAAGTACTCGAGCAGGCCTCCTTTCTTAGTATAGAGAAAACACGTTTCCAAGATCCTATGGGAGGAGGATAGTAAACTCCGTCCCTGACTATTTTTGAGCTGGAAGAAATAATTATCTCTCAGAGCATCATGGTCTAGCTCGGGGGTGGCCAGTGGTAAATCTGCAGGAGTGACTGAGCCTATGGTTGGGTGGAAACAGGAACCCTTTCAGTAGTTGCATCATGTTTTTTGTTTATGATAAGTGTTTTCATACTTTGTGTATTGAAATGGAATAATGGATGAATGTATGTATTTATCTGTCTATAAATGGTTTATGTATTGAATGATCAATTTATGTGTATGCATTTATCTTCTTGTGGACTTATGCTTCTGATTGATCGTCTATATGCCTTAGCTTAGCCTTAGAGACATCTTGGGATGTAAACCTATAGGAGGGCTGGGATAAAAAGAATTGCATCAATCTGACCCTGTCAGTCTAAAGAGGATATCTCCTTCACACTCTTTGTTGTGCGACCGGGATATCATTCCCAAGTCCTTAGAAAGTTCACGATGAGGAAAGTTGTGCTTAACTCACGAGAGTTAGAAGGACCCATGAGACAAAGATCTAGGAACCCCATGCTAAGCCTAAGGGAGATAATTCCTCCTAGCTTCAGAGCTCTGGAAGTCCGGGACTTCGGAGTATTATCGGCCCTCATAGTCACAAACCGATCAAAGGTGACCGATAGTTACAGTTACCTACAAGGTTAACCAACGTTGGGCGGTTTCCATAGTGGTTAGATGAACTTATATTACCGAATAAACCGAGATCTAAATCTCCATCGCGAAGTAGCATGAGCCACCGATCGAGAATGTTTGGGGGTTCCCTTAGTCATTGGATCTACACTGAGGTGACTTTGGTGGAGTACCACTTCGGGAGAATGGAAATGCCATGGCATCAAACTCCCCGAGCGTCGAAGTTACAAAGTGAAGGAGAGTCAAATATTTGAGGAAGATCGTCAGGAGCCCTGCCTACCGTTTGATCATTCAGGAGAAAGGACCCACACACGGTACTTCGACAAAGTCCTGCTTCGAGAGAATGGAGTGGCGGTAAAGCCAAAAACCCTGAAGGTCAAAGTCGTGAAGTGACCAGGACCGTAGATCTAGCGATCCTTCAGGGTCCTTCCTAGCTGTCGGATTTATGATGTAGTCAGCCCAACATTGACTGATTCGGGAGGACAGGGGTGTTTTAACGTCAAAACCCACGAAGGGAGGAGTCATGAAGTAATGTGGACCATGGATCTAAGGATCCTTCGGGATACCTCTCAGCCATCGATATATAGTGGACGCGTGGCACTAGATCCTTTAGTTTGGAGACTAGGCATTTTGGGAGAAAAGAGGAGTTTGCATCACAAAACTCTCGAACGTTGAATACCAAAAGTAACAAGAGTCGTATATCTATGGATCTACATGGTCGGATCTCGATCGTGAGATCTAAGAGGCGTTAGAAGGTTGTCAGTCTAGTGTGACATGGCAAGTCGACGTCACCAAGGTGATGTGGACGCAAGATCGATGTGTTATGTTTCTGCTCGATTTGTGCTTTTCGTAGACCCTATATGCCTACTAGAACGTGACATCTGTCACCCCTGGCCCTTCTACGTGTCATCCCCTCGTACGTGACCACCTATCAAAAGTGATTGGTGAATTGACCGGAACTCCGGGAGTCTAGGACTTTGAGACTCCCAAGGATTTGAGTTGTAGCATTATAGAGAGACCCAAAAGGCCCAAAGGTTGGAACCACGTCGAAAGCTTACAAGACTTCGAGAGTTCGGGACTCCGGAAGGTCTCGTGCATAGACAGTAAGGAGTCATTCAATGTTGAAGTTCTAAATTTCCTATTGGTCTGCATGTTAGACGCCTATGTGTTAGACGAAGATTGAGTCCAGTCGTGGGAGCGGACAATGGATGGACTTCCACCGTGGGTGAAGGAACTTGGAGACCATACGTGTGAGGTGGATTCAAGTGGATGCCACGTGGCCCTCAACCAATGAACGCCCAAAGAACTTTGGGAAGCCATAAATTGCAACCCAAATCTCGAATTTGAGCCTAGTAGCAGTGATTAGAATGCTATGGGTAAGTAGAAGAGGATAAATATCTTGGACAGAGGATTTGACATGTTAAGGAGAGAGAATTTTTGATGCCCCATCCCTAGGAAAGATACTCAGGGGTTGGGTGTGTTACGAATTGGTATCAGAGCATGGTTACAACACTTGGTCTTCTTTGGCTCATGGACGAGTTGTGTAAAAACCATATTTAAAGGACTTTTAAGGGTGACACCCTATCTTACCTCTTTCCTAAATATTCTGGTTAAAATTTTACTAAAGCAAAGAATAAAACGTTCTATTGTGTGTGTATTTAAGAAATATGAATTGTGTGTTGTTCATAAACTAATAGGATGTTGGCTCACAACAATTTTTTTTCATCACTCAAGCATTCAGTAAATCATAGGAAAAATACAAGTCTAAAGGATGGTGATGCGCCATGAAGTGAGGGATGGCTCCCACAATAGAGATGAAGAATCTGACGAAAAGAGGGTGGTGGAAACCCCTCTGGGTCTGGATGAAATGGTAAAGAGCCTCATGGTTGAATTACATAGTTTCAAGGATGACAACGAGAGATTGATAAAGGAGTAATAAAAACAAATGGAAATTAATGTTGTCTTGTTGCAGAGCTAATTTGATATACAGAGGAAGCTGCAGTATGGACCCACAACTAGTCAGGTGGACCAAAGACATACGAAGAGAATTAAAATCCCACCTGAGATACAAAAACTCCATCCCATAAGTGGCCACACTAGGAGGAGTACCTCGAGGAAGATCCAACCTGGAGGCAGGAGATTCTCATTGGGAGAGGAAACTGGCAACTCCGAGGGATATTCTAGTAGAAAATCTAGTTCACATTATCAAGGGAAAGGAAAGAAGTGAAGGTATTCTAAAATTCATGATCCTAAAGATTTCAAGAAAGCCAAACCACCCTCTTTCAAAGGATATATTGAGAAAGCGGAAGAGGCAAAAGCTTGGTTGTTTGGTTTAAAGAAGTTCTAAAGTACTTCAAATTCAATGACTACTCTGAAAGATTAAAGGCTCGAATATCCATCTTCAACCTGAAATGAAAGGCTTCCATTTGGTGGGAAGACCTTAGGCATGTAAAAGGAATCCATGATAAGGACTTTTCATGGAAACAGTTTGAGAAACACTTCAAGAATAAGTATTTTTCAGAGAAATAATTTGAGGAATATGTCAATAAATTCCTTGAGTTGTTGAGGTATGTACCCTAGATAAAGGATGAAAAGGTAAAAGTGTAGCAATTTATTAGTGGGTTAACTCAAACCTACCGGGATAGGATTGAGTTTGATGAACCAAATACCTTAGAATATACTATCCATAAGGCAAGGTATTGTTATGAACAGTTCGGGAGTAAGACAGAACCTCGTGAGGACTAGAAGAAGAAGAGTAGTTCGGGATTCAAGAAGAAGGTGTTTAAATCCTCAAGATTTGATAACTATCGGAAGGTTTCTAGGATGAGCCTTCCTACTAGAAGTGTGTATCAGCCAAATTACACCTCCCATAGTGGAAATAAACCTTTTGGAGCAATCCCAGGAAAGATTGATAACCCAAAGAGAGAACCCTTGAAATGTTGGGGTTGTGGAGAATAACATTTGTTGAGGGATTGTCCACACAAACAAAAGAATAGTAGGAGAGTCTACAAAATCCAAGAAGCTACCATAGTCAATGATGTGGCTAGGAGCATGCCATAGATTTATGCAGCTTTGGATAATAAACAAGACAACCAGCAAGCTTCAGTGGTGGAGATGGAAGGTATGATTTCCAACCATCTAGTTTCTATTTTAATTGACCTTGGTTCTAGTTTGAGTTATGTGGCCCCTCAAATTGTTGATAAGTGTAAACTGCAACCAGCTAGACATGTTAATCCATGGATGGTACAACTATCCATTGGAACCAAAAGAAAAGTAGCATAGGTCATATCAGCTTGCCAATTCATTATGGATAGATTTCCCACCCAAGCGACCCTTAACATACTTCCCATAGGATATTATGACTTGTTGGTTGGTATGGAATGGTTATCCACTTACAAAACCAAGTTGGATTGTTACCATAAAACTGTGGAGTGTGAAAATGAAGAAGGGAGAAAAATAACCCTTCAAGGGATTCAGAGGCCTGTCTTAGTGAGGCAAATATCATCCCTTCAAATGAAAAAGTATTGCAGAAAATGATGTCCTCTATATGGAATACAAGTGTTGGTCTCTGTTGAGGATGGCAAACCAAACCTAGAGGACCACCCCATATTAGGAGAGTATCAAGATGTGTTTCCAAAATAGGTATTGGGTCTACCTTTGAGAAGAGACATTGACTTCTCCATAGAACTTGCACCAAGAGTAGTGTCAGTGTCTAGAACGCCCTATAGGATGAGTACCCTAGAGCTAGTTGATCTCAAGATACAGCTAAAGAAGATGATCGAAAAAGGCTACATCCAACCCAGCGTGTCTCCATGGGGAGCACTCGTCTTGTTTTTGAGAAAGAAAGATAGCACACTTCGACTGTGCATAGAATATAGACAACTCAATAAGACAACCATAAGGAACAAGTATCCCTTACCAAGAATCAATGACTTGTTTGACCATGGTTCTTCCATTTTCTCAAATATTGACTTAAGGTCTAGATACCATCAAGTTCGAATCAAGGATGAAGACATTCACAAAACAGCCTTCGGGACAATGTATGGTCACTATGAATTTGTGGTGGTGCCATTTGGATTGACTAATGCCCCCACCACTTTTATGTGCTTGATGAATAATGTATTCAACAAATTCCTAGACACATTTTTATTGGTTTTCATTGATGATATCCTAATCTACTCCAAGAACAGAGAAGAGCATGAAGAACATATTAAATTAGTGCTTCAAGTACTAAGAGAGCATCATCTCTACGCTAAGTTTAGAAAGTGTGACTTTTTCCAAAAGCAAGTCCATTACTTAGGCCATGTTATTTCTGAAGAAGGACTAGCAGTAGACCCTGAAAAGATAAGATCTATCATGGAATTGCCTACCCCAAAGGATGTATCTAATATCATGTCCTTTATGGGATTAGTAGGATACTATAGAAGGCTCATAAAAGGATTTTCCAAGATTGGTTTCCCAATCACTTCCCTTCAGAAAAAGGAGATTAAATTCACTTGGACCTTAGAATGTGAAGAAATATTTCAAGAATTGAAATACCTTCTAACCCATGCACCCATGCTGAAGATTGCAGACCTTGATGATGACTTCCTCGTGTGTACAGATGCCTGTAAGGAAGGACCTGGAGGAGTCCTTATGCAAGAAGGGTGTGTAATTTGCTACGAATCCAGAAAATTGAATGAGCATGAAATCAATTATGTGACCCATGATCTAGAGTTGGAAGCCATAGTGCATGCTTTAAAAATGTGGAGGCATTACCTCCTGGGTAGGAGATTTGTACTTATGATAGACCATTGTGGATTGAGGCACCTGTTTGATCAACCAAAACTCAATGCTAGACAAGTTAGGTGGATGGCTCTCCTTAGTGAGTTTGATTTCAAAATCAAACACATCAAAGGAAAGGAAAATAGAGCGGTTGATGCCCTTAGCAAAAGTGTGAAAATGATTCACCTAGAAGCAGTAAGAACCTGTGAAACGGAAGTTAGGGAGAGAATCAAGAATTCACAAGAAACAAATGCATTCTTCAAAACCCTGACGTCATACCTAAAGTAAGAGCCCATGGAGCTAAAGTATGAAGGCTATTAGATGCTTGATGAAGACCTGTTGACCTACAGAAACATATTGTATATTCCAAGTTGTGACAACTTGAAGAGGTTCATAATGGATGAACTATACAAGAGACCATATATTGGTCATCTAGGTTATCAGAAAATTATCATGGCCACTGCAAAACAATTCTATTGGCCTGGATTGAAAAAGGAAATAGTTGACTATCTAGCTAAGTGTCTAGAATGTCAGCAAGTTAAGGCAAAACACCGACACCCAGCAGGGTTGTTACAACCTCTACCAATTCCAAAATGGAAATGGGAAACCATCTCCATGGATTTCATCACCAGATTACCAAAATTGGCCAAGCAGAATGATGCCATCATGGTAGTGGTGGACAAATTGAGCAAATATGCTCACTTTGTTCTTGTCAAGTCAACTTTAAAGGCAATAGATATTTCTAACATATTCATGAAGGGGATATTCAGACTGCATGGCATGCCTAGGGAGATTATATCTGACAGAGACACAAAATTTACTTTAAGATTTTGGAAATCCTTAATGGCTAGTTTTGAGACTAAATTGTTGTTTAGCACAGCCTATCACCCTCAAATGGATGGACAGACAGAAAGAGTGAACCAAATATTAGAAGACATGTTAAAGATCCATGTAATGCATCAGCCTAAGAAGTGGGTAGACTACCTTCCATTGGTAGAATTTGCTTACAACAACGGTTATCAAGAGTCATTGAAGATGAGCTCTTTTGAAGCCCTCTATGGTAGACAGTGCAATATTCCAATCAGTTGGAGTAATCCAATGGATCTAATTACAATCGGACCCGACATGCTAAAAGAAATGGAACAACAATTAATTCAGATTAAGCAAAATCTGAAATTTTCTCAGGATAGACAGAAGAGTTACGCCAACAGAAAGAGAACTCCCAGAGAGTTCAATACAGGAGACCACGTCTATCTCAGAATTAGACCTAGGAAGAGTTCCCTGAGAATGGGATCTTGTGCCAAGATGCCACCCCGGTATTATGGACAGTTTGAAATCTTAGATAGAGTAGGACCTATATCCTATATGCTAGCACTCCCTCCCACAGTGAAGGAACATATTGTTTTCCATGTTTCATTATTGAAGAAATATGTACATGATTATAATCATATAATTGACTGGTATGTGATTCAAGTGCAACTGGAGGGAGAATTCCTACCAGAACCTCAATGCATACTAGACAGGAAGGAAACCTCACTCAGGAACTGAACCATTGCATAGGTCAAGATGCAGTGGAAACACTTTGGCCAAGATGAGGCTACATGGGAAATGGAGGATGCCATGAGACAGGCATATCCATTTTTGTTTACTTATGTATATACAGATCACGTTGACAGATAGAACATCAGGGATGATATTCCTTTAAGGGGGAGGGGATTGTAACACCCATGTTTCCCCTAGTTTGTAAAAATAACTATATTGGCCAAGAGACTATGGAAAACTCAATATGTGTGAATGTTTGATTTGATGAACGTTTGTATAAAAGGTCAATGAATTTAATTTAGGTTATTAATAGAAAATTGATAAGTGGTGCATAACTGTTGAAAGGGGGGTTTTCCAAGATAGACCCTGGATTCTATGAAAGAGATGGTGATGGGAACCAGGAATGGTTGAGATAACCCCCACCAATCCAGTACCTTGTTGGATTTAATTTCTCAAGACTAGAATAGCCCTCTGACCCATCAATGAGTTACAGTCAAGCTGGTAGGTGGGAATACCTCCTCAAGAGTTAATGAGGGGATGGGGCAGAGTAACCATATGTAAGGATTTCAGACTTGACCATGGACTAGGAATTTGGGCCACACACAATCTTGTTGAGGAAGGCAAGAAAGGAAGGCATGGTGGGAAGAGGAATTGTTGATAAGAGAAGCAGAGAAGAGAGACTAAGCTCTCAAGTTCAACGAAGAACTGAAAGATGAGCATGTTTTGGTTGCAGGATGTGGCTAGCAGGATTATGATACAAGCTGATAAATGAGTGTGTTGAGTGACTGAGGAAGTACTCAGGCATGCCTCCTTTCTTGGTATAGAGAAAACTTGTTGCCAAGATCCCGTGGGAGGAGGAGAGTAACCTCCATCCCTGACTGTTGCTGAGATGGAAGAAAGAATTCTCTCTCATAGCATCATGGTCTAGCTTGTGGGTGGCCAGTAGTAAATCCATTAGGAGTGATTGAGCCTATGGTTGGGTGGAAACAGGAACCCCTTTCAGAAATCTCATCACGTCATTTGTTTCTGATAAGTGTTTTTATACTTTGTGTATTAAAATGGAATAATGGATGAATGCATGTATTTATCTGTCTATAAATGGTTTATATATTGAATGACCAAGTTATGTGTATGAATTTATCTTCTTGTGGACTTATGCTTCTGATTGATCATCTATATGCCCCAACTTAGCCTTCGAGATGTCTTGGGACATAAACTTGTAGGATGGTTGGGATAGAAAGCATTGCATCAATATGACCCTGTTGATCTGAAGAGGATATCTCCTTCAGACTCCTTGTTGTGCGACCGGGATATCATGCCCAATTCCTTAGCAAGTTCACGATGAGGAAAGTTATGCTTAACTCGCGAGAGTTAGAAGGACCCATGAGACCAATATCTAGGAACCCTATCCTAAGTCGAAGGGATCTAAGTTCTTCTGGATTCGGAGCTCTAGAAGTCTGAGACTTCGGAGTATTATCGTCCCTCATAGTCACAAACCAACCGAAGGTGACTGAGAGTTACTGTTACTAGAAAGGTTGACTAACATTGGACGGTTTCCCTAGTGGTTAGATGAACCTATCTTATTGAATAAACCAAGATCCAAATCCCCATCATGAAGTAGCACGAGCCATCAATAGAGAATGTTTGGGGGTTCTCTCAGTTGTTGGATCTACACCAAGGCGACTTCGGCGGAGTACCACTACGGGAGAATGGAGATGCCATAGAATCAAACTCCTCAAATGCCAAAGTTACGAAGTGAAGGAGAGTAATAGATTTTGGGAAGATCGTTAGGAGCCCCACCTATCGTCCGATCATTGAGGAGAAGGGACCCACACACGGTACTTCAACGAAGTCCTGCTCTGGGAGAATGGAGTGGTAGTAAAGCCAAAACCCCCAAAGGCCAGAGCCATGAAGTGACCAGGACCGTAGATCTAGGGATCCTTCGGGTTCCTTCCTAGCCATCAGATTTACGATGTAGTCAGCCCAACATTGAATGCTTCGGGAGGACAAGGGTGTTGTAACGTCAAAACCACCGAAGGGAGGAGTCATGACGTAATGTGGATCTTGGATCTAAGGATCCTTCGGGAGCCCTCTCATTCATTAATATACAGGGGACGTGTGGCACTAGATCCTTTAGTTAAGAGATTGGGCACTCTGGGAGAAAGGAGGACTTTGCATCGCAAAACTCTCGAACGTTGAATCCCCGAAGTAACAAGAGTTGTAGATCTATGGATCTACATGATCAGATCTCGATCGTGATATCTGAGAGGCGTTAAAAGGATGTCAGTCTGGCGTGACGTGGCGAGTCGACATCACCAGGGTAACATGGACCCATGATCGATGTGTTATATGTCAACTCAATTCATGATTTTTGTAGACCATATATGCTTATTGGAATGTGACACATGTCACACCTGGACCTTCTACGTGTCAACCCCTGGTACGTGACCACCTAGCAAAAGTGATTGGTGAAGTGACTGGAACCCCGGGAGTCTGAGACTTCGGACTCTAGAGGATTTGGGGTGTAGCGTTATAGAGAGACCCAAAAGGCCCGAAGGTTGGAACCATGTGGAAATCTTATAGGACTTCGGGAGTTAGGGACTCCGGAAGGTCTTATGCATAGAAAGTAAGGAGGCGTTCAACGTCAAAGTGTTGAATTTCATGTTGGCTTGTGTGTTAGACGCCTACGTGTTAGACGAAGATTGAGTATAGTCGTGGGAGCGGAAGATGGATGGATTTCCACCATGGGTGAAGGAACTTGGAGACCATATGTGTGAGGTGGATTCATGTGGACGCCATGTGGCCCTCAACCAATGAATGCCCAAAGAACTTTGGGAAGCCATAACTTGCAACCCAAAGATCGGATTTGAGCCTGGTAGAATTCATTAGAATGCTACGGGTAAGTAAAAGAGGATAAATACCTCAGATAGAGGATTTGAGATGTTAAGGAGAGAAAAATTTTGATTCCCCATCCCTGGGAAAGATACTCAGGGGTCGGGTGTGTTACACACTATAAGCATGGGTAAAATAATTTGGGCGTGAGGATATGTCGGAATGCATATGGAAAAAATTAAACATGTGTATAAAATGCATATAGACTTCTTATAGTCTATTATTGGACGTAAAATATGGTGATTTCATGGATCATATGGTTAATGATGATCTGATTATAGTAGCATAAGTAAAAAAATTGATAATATTGACTACATATTACCTAATGAGAATAAGGTAGAATGGTTAATAAAATTATTGATTATGTATATAGTAAAGGAAGTGTTGGAACATTTCTAGATGACCAATGGGTCACACTAACATTCAAAGGTGGATAGTAGCCATAGGAATATGGCTTGATATGCTCAATTTGTAGTGAGAGGGAATCTACAAAAAGGATTCCCTTGATAAAAAGGTATGTTGGCCAAGAATGGTTTGAGGCATGAAGGGAAGATTGATTGATTGTCTTATTTCCTGGAACACTATTGAAATTGCCCATATATTGTATTGATGGGTAGTTGCATACTTTTATAGCGGTTTAGGAAAGAGTGTTATCTTGTCAGTGGTTGTCATATGAAAAGGGGAAACATAGTTATGAATATGTCTACGAGACTTTACATATGAATGACTGTAAACTCTCAACAGAGAGGGAAACATGCCATTGAGTATTCCTATGAGACTTGTCATAATAATGGTTGTAGGATCTCTGGGAGGAAGGATATGGAATTTTAAAATTCCCATGTGTAAGAATGACATGGAATATAGCATGCGAAGGAGACATGCAAAATGAATGGTGACCAATCTGATTTTTTGGTTGGGAAATGTGTAGAAGTTACTGATTCATAATTAAATTACGAGTGAGCAATGTTGATTTAACTGAGAAATTCAAGATGAAACTTGATTGAAATTGTCGAAAGAATAGAGCAAGAAAATTCCAAAAGGGATAGATGGTAGAAGCAAAGAAGGAGAAAGTGATTAATACTCCTCTCACTATGAAACTTTGAATAATAGGGCAGAGTTGTCTTCTTAGAAAGGACAATTGTGAAAATAAATACAACTAGTAATTGAAAGAAACAATACTAAATGTGTTTAAATGAATGAGATTGGTTAATATACAATGTGTAAAGGCGGTGAGGCCTTGAAATTAATTCAGCTAGGCTGAAATTTCCTTGATGGGAGAATCCCTTAACTCCTTTCCGGTTATCTATTACACTTCTCTAGGATGAGAAACTGATATGTTGATGGAGGTAGATATGTTGGCATGTGAATGTTGAGAGATGCAATTGAAATTTTATTGTGGTTTCACTCATGAAAACATCAAGGACAATGTGATGAAGTGAATATAGATATGCTAAGGCATATATGAAAATGTTTTACTGAAATAAATTCTATAATACATGCATTTGATTTTACATGATAGCTAATGTGAAATGTGAATGTGGTGATGTATGTCATGTGTAGAAAATATTAGAACTGTTAGAGAAGGACCACTTCCAATAGTGAGCAACCTCAGACAGAGGTGAATGCAAGAATTTTGTTGATAAAATAAAACTATTAAATGGATTTTAGAAGTTCCTAGGAAGCACCACTGAAGAGGTAATATCAGAAAAGGTGTTGGTAGCGAGAAAAAGTATAAATATTTATTTTCGATGTGGCTTGAGAGGTAAAATGGATTTGGATAATAATCCCTTATAAAATAACCTATGTTTTTATGGCATGCATGTGATCCGAATGATTGTTGTATGCCATCAATGCCCAAGTAGAGTATGATTCAAGAAGAAGAATCTGCATGATGGAGGTGTGAACCTCTGAAAGCCAATGATGATTGAAATCTTTGGAAAAATGCATGAACAAATATATGTCATGAATACATTTCCCAATCAAGGAGTTATTGGGAATTAAAGTGCTCAAAGGTAGCATGAAGATGTAACGTAGTAAGGAGATGCATGTAATAAAAGAGTGATATATATATAGGACTTCCCATTATGGAAGCAGTATCTTCTAGTGCTCTGTGGAATTGCATAATGGTAAAGAGAGAAATTAGGCACCATGTTTACCAATGAATAAAGAATGCTTGAATGCATTCATGAGAACTTTTAGTTTCGTGTATACTAATTTGAGGCCATGGTCAGTAAAGCAGGAAAACATATTCCTATTGTAAAAATAAATGTGTATAAAGCAACCATGTGGTAAAAGGTTGGCTAAGTTCCAACCACCAAGGCAAAGTGCCTAATATGAAAAGCAATAATCTGAAAATCAATATAAGGGTGCATTGTGTGTGAATATGTCCATGGATATCGGCACATTGATTAGATTCATTTTGATGTTTGATTGCATTTTGAAAGGTATGGTATTTCCTTTTTTAATAAATGAACTTGATTATTAGTATGCACATATCTGAAATAGTTTGTGAACCACTACAACTGTGCAATGAAAATATCATGTGCATGAGAACTAACAACTTGTTGGTTGATTGAAGAGGATATTACAAGAAGAAAGGTCTTAGATGTGGCAGTGTTGTAGTCCACGAAGAAAGACCAATGCATGTTGATTATAAAAAAGCCAAAATTCCATGAGAAAGAGATCTCATACTTGTGAATCTAGTTCTGTGCAAAACAGATCTGAAAATGAAGATGTGGAATTAGAAATTTGTGGATAACATATTTGAAAATATTGATAAGTGATGATATTACCCCATAGTTATTGTATACATGCGATACATGTGAGACAAAGTATCTATATTGAAGGGACAAAGGGCGATTGTCAAAGCTGGAAAGCATGGAAACATGTTATTGTTGTGACATGAGAACCATGTGATAATCCATGATCCCCATAGAATGAGGTATTGTGGTGGCACATGTAGGAGGATTCTTTCGACAGAGCAAGTGTGAGGGACGCCTCAACTGTAAGAATCGAGGAGGTCTCATAAATTCTTCCTGTGCGAGAAATCCATAGCAAGGAAAGATGGAACACCCAAGGGACTGTATAACAGAGAAGGGGATGCATGAGCCTAGGCCTAGAGGGTGAGTGACCGCAAGGTAGAGGAGACTCCAATAGTTTTTGTAATATGTTTATTTCTATCATGCACACAATGGGTATGTCAAGGAAAGCAGTGAGCCAAGTTAATGAGACAACCATATGGATTCAGATCCATGAATTGCACAGATAAGAATTGTGCTAACTTGTGAATAATTCCACTTGGATTTAAACATCAATAAAATGTTTTGCATGAAATGATAACTAATATGATTTTTGTTGAAAATTGTTGTAGGCATGTGCTAAATGCCAAGATTCCGGAAAAGGACCAGACCAAGAAAAGGAAAATGATGACGAAGCAAATGAAAGATGAAGTCTTGGAAAGTGTTGTTGAGAAGAACACCGAGAACAGTGTTCCTTTAAGGAGGAGGGGATTGTAACACCCATGTTTCCATCATCTTGTAATTAATTGTAATTTATGATTGTCATGTAATGGTTTGCAAATATTGTAATTGTATTATTGTTTAATTGTAAACGTCGACAATTGACTAATGGGTGAATCCTTAAAGTAATCGCTATGGTATCACTAGAGGAATGAGAGGAAGTTATATTAAGTTAAAGGACCCCAAGCCACCTTGTATAAATATTAATTGGAAACATTCATATTATTTTCCCTTATCCCAGATAATAATACAAGTCAGTTAATGAGGAGGGGTTGGTAGTTGAAGAACCAACCATCCCAATGAATGGAAGTATGGAGGGCTGACAGAGGGATAGGAAGTGTTCAGCTAGAGGACAGTAGGGAAGAGCACCATGGGTCCCCGTGATTGACCCACAAGTTTCCTCCTGATAGAAGAAACAAAAGGACGGGTCAAGAACCTGCCTAAGTCATGCATGCAAGAAAAAGGACAAGGGAGTGTGTGGACTGGATATGTACAGAGGGGGAACCGAAGGAGGGTTCGACACTCTGAGGAAGATAGTTTCTAAAAGGAATGCACAGGCTCGTGCAATAGAAGGAACAGAGAACTTGTAGAAGAATTTTGAGATGGATCATATAAGAACCAGATAACCAAACTTGAGCTAAGAAGGTCGTGAGATTGATGTTGGGAAGGAATCTGATAAACCTCAAATAATCTTGGGCTAGGTAGGGTGTAAGGAAAATATTTTCCTAAAGTAGAGAGAAGGAGAGTAACCTTAAAACCTTATGAGAGAGATTCTCTAGTGATATCATGGCTTTCCACAAGGGTGGTCAAAATGCTAAAAGTGAATACATATGAACCTATGGTTTTTGGAAATGAGAGCACCCACATTCAGTTGGTCGGCTATCAACTATAATAGATAAGTATTACATATACTCTGTGTAATTGAATTGAAATGTATGGTTGAATGCTTGTACTTGTGTAATACAAACACGTACTTGATTTATAGTGATGATGTTTATTGTATTTGCAAACTCCTGCACTTAAGTGATGGTAGGATGGCAAGAATGGTGCATGCCCTGTACATTGAATACCAGTGTTCTGTAATGTTATGAGATAAAATAATGAATTTAATTTTGTGATTCCCATGAATGGAAATAAGGATCATGAGTTAATAGTTGAACTTAAGGGAAAGAGCCCAAAGTTATATATTTGAATGGTTTAAGTCTTGAATCGGATATTAAAACCATGTTTTGATATTGAAGTAATTACAGCCATTGGATCAGAGGAGCGATTAGATCCAAACCCTCCATCAAGACAGGTTACCCTACCTATATAGAATGTACCCATGTTAATTATATATATAACCATTGTTGTGATGGGAAATATATGAATGGAAATAAGGATCATGAGTTAATAGTTGAACATAAGGGAAAGAGCCCAAAGATATATCTTTGAATCGTTTAAGTCCTGAATTAGATGTAAAAACCATGTTTTGAGCTTGAAGAAATTACAGTCGTCGGATCAACTGAGCGATTAGATATGGACCCTCCATCGAGACAGGTTACCCTACATGTAGAGAATGTAACCATGTTAATATAGACTATTAATTGGGGATTAACATCTATTATAGATCATACTGGGCTCATTTAAACGATAATTCAAGAAGAGGTAACATCGGCATGGTGTACATTTCTGACCTGGAATGCCAAAATGTCCAAACATTGATATCTTTCGCCCTATGAATGGAAATAGGTAATTATCTAGTGGGACATAGCATAAGCCCCTTGGGATAACTATGTCTTAGATCTTTGTTTCAACCTCAGATGTCGGATCACAAGTTTTAAAGATCTCGATCATTGATTGAAGTATAGTTGGGATGTGATATCATTCATTGATTGACATGGAATCCCTTAGACGCTAATGAAAGGAGGGACGAAATCATACTAACGTTATGCTTATGTCAGGAGCCTACGTGTACGAGGAAGCCACGTGGAGGCTTGTAATTGTTTGAGGCAATAGGGAGTGGGTCTCTGTCAATTTTAAGGGTTAGAGAGGAGATATGAATGAATCTACATAGATGGAAAAGTGGCTAAGTGTTGAGACTCTTAGAATGGACTTATGAAGGGAAGGATTATGCATTTGTGAGTCTGTGAGTCTATGAGCCCGTGTAGATAAAGAAATGGATAATTTTTTAGACTCTTCGAATGGACTTATGAAGGGAAGGATTATGCATTCATGAGCCCACAAGTCTGTGAGTCCACGAGCCCACATAGATGAAAATGGCTAAGTGTTGAGACTCTTCAAATGGACTTATCAAGGGAAGGATTGTGCATTTTTTAGTCTTTGATTTTGTGATTCTGCGAGCCCACATATATGGAAAAATGGCTAAGTGTTGATACTTCTCATATGGACCCATGAAATGATGCTGATAGATTTATGCATCTTTGAGTACACAAGTCCGAGTAGATGGAAAAGCGGCTAAGTGTTGTGACTCTTCAGACGAATTTATGAAAGGGAGAATTATACATTCGTGATTCTGTGAGTTTTTGAGTCGATGAATCCACATAGATGGAAGAAAAACTAAGTGTTAAAACTTTCGAAAGGAATCATGAAGAGGAGGTACAAAATTGTACGTATGTGATTCCATGAGTCCATGTAAGTGGACAAAGATGGTTAAGTGTCTAGACTTCTTAGATGGACCTATGAAAGGATGCTTATAGACTTATGCATCCATGATTTTGCAAGTTTGTGAAGATGAAAATTGGTTGTGTTGAGACTTCTCTGACGGACCTGTGAAAGGATGCTCATAAGTTTTGCATCCATGAGCTTGCGAGTCCATGAAGATAAAAAATGGCTAATTAATGATATCTCTTGGGTGGATTAATGAAAGGGAGCTAAAGCATTATGATTTTGTGATTCCCTCACTCATGAAAGTGCATTGGAAGAAGTTTTGGGTGACGATGCTTGTAGGCCTGCATCGACTGAACTTCCACCATGGTAGGTTAGGCTAGTGCCATGTTAGGACGAGGGTTTCACCACGTCAATTGGCACGATCAATGAAACGTCATGTGGATACCACATGGAAGTAACAGATATGACTATGTAAACCATTAACTTTGGAAGGTCATACCATTGTTCTAGGGCTCAATCCTGAGTGAATCTATTGGCGTTGGAAAGATCTTGATGAGAAAAAGAGGATGGAGTTGTGGCAGAGAAGATTTAAGATTGATAGAATAAGTGAAAATTTAATACCCCACCCCTAAAAAGGGTACTTAGGGGTCAGGTTTATTACAAAATATCCCTTTCTGGTAGGGGGGATGATATATCTCTCTCTGTCCCTTCTTCCCCCATGTAGGTTGATAAGATATATTCCAAATTTCACAGAACATCAGGATCGCTTAACAATATTAAACAGCAACGCAAGAAATTACTTGCTCCTCAGTTTTTCTTTCGTGAACCAAGTTGCATAGTGCTTCTTCGTATGTTGTGTGCTTCAACTCCTCATGCACATGTTCCTTGATTACCCTTTTTTACATGTTGCATCTCCTCCTGTCTGCACGGTTATTCCAAGGACCTTTGCATCATGTGTTCTATTTATTTGCACGTGTGATCTTCCTCCAAGGACCTTTGCATGGCATGTTGCAATTCTTCATGGGAGAGAGCCTCTTCCAGTGACCTCTACATCACTTGTTGAACTTCCTCCTGGATTTGAGCCTCCTTGAGTGACCTTTATGTCATGCATTGCAACTCTTCCCATGCTCTTTTTTCCTCTATGGCCCTCTGGGCATTGCATAGAAACTACCTTTTTGGGGATGAATCAAACTTAGGAGGGGGATACACCACCTTTATTATCTTCCCCTCCAACCTTTGACCCGATATTTCACCATGCTCAAAGTCCATTCCCATATTTTCTCCACCTTGAGTTATCATCTATACATAAACTTCATCATCATTTTTCTAATTCTCGCATGGCTCTGCATGCACCATATTGCAATGTTCCCTCTTCTCTTCCCACTTATTCATTAAGTCGAGACAATCCTCAGTAACATGCTTGGGGTTGTAGCAGTACCCATAGAGAGCACATGGTTTCGTATAAAATATTGACACATGACCTATTTCTCCATAGTTAAAACAAGTGGGGGATCTACCTCCCCCTCCTCCATATCCTCATATGTGACCACATCCATATATTCCTTTGCGACCTCCTTGATATCAACCTCTCTCTACACCACCACATTCACAACCCTTTTGTTCCTCTTGCACCCAGAATACATCATGGGTATGGTCTTGCATCAGCTGGAGCAATTGGAAGTTGTTCACATCATGTCCCGTGGACTTATGGAATTCACAAAATGGAGTGTGATGCAACTTATGATACTTTTCTTGTGTCGGGAAGCGAGGTGGTATATGGTCCCACTGTCTGCAAATATTGCACCACTCCACTTGAGGTCCAGCTGGAAATGGACTCAGTGCACCCATTTCCATATAGTTTCCTAGTGTGACATTCATCTCTATGATTCCCCTATGAATTTCATGTTGTGTATCATACGTACTCACGCATGAATTTTTTCTTTGCCATATATTTCAATTTCATCGTCAAGTTTTCCAAATGGGACTATACATGTGCCAAACCTTTCTATGTCTCTCCCCCTCCGAGTGTAGGCTTCAGACAAATTGCAATCTCCACTACTTATTCATAAGTAGTCACCTTCTACTAGGTAAGTGGGACTCGAATAATTGGGGAAGCAACCCTGCAGTGAACCATTCCCTATGTTGCACGTCTTGGATATGGAACATCAACCTATCCAGCGAAATCTTTAACCGTTGTTCATAATCCCACATGATTTCTCTTGGTTTATAATTAATCTCGTTAATCTATGTAATACATTGAGACTTTCACATAGGATTTTGGAATTACTTAATCATATCTCTCTTGATCTCTGTCAGGGACCTCACCCATCCTACTAGGGTAGTTTCTTTATACTTCATATACCACATCGGGGCTATATACCTAAATGTGGTTTCCAATTGCACAATCTTAGACACCTTATCTGCGATCCTTTTCATAGACCATATCGCCTCACAAGTGAGCCATTGTTACTCTACATCATCTCTACCCGTACCATGGAACATGGGTAACCTCAGGGTACTATCATGATTTTCCATCCTTAATATCAAACTATGTCTTCCAAATTGACTATTGGGTGTATGGGATCTCAATATTGATACTCTTCCTAGCTAAGTAGCACTGACTTCTTCTTCATCTTCACTCATTGCTTCCCTTCTTTATTTTCGTACTCTTTCTTCTACTCTAATCACTTCATTGTCTCATTTTTTATCCTCGGCTACAAATGCACAATGAGTGTGGTTCAAAGAGGGGGTAATTCCATATTTTTCTAACATTTCTTGTGATGGAACCCAGAGAGTTTCCTACCTATAGTCATGCAATACCATCCACTATTGCTAACTCTTCTCCCCCACCACTGGGGGATCCTCCATCTTCCTCTCCTACTTCTGCACCTCTACTCTGGACCTCAGCTTCCTCCGAAGTTGTGACACTCCACAAAATACAAGGGGTTTATACTTCATCTTATGTGCCCCTACTACTACTACTATTGGTATCTCCACGTGATACCCTACTCTCAATGTCGTGCCTCTATTTGGGCCTATCCACATATATGCTCCTCTCTGGCACATCACACTCTCCTGTACTTCATCCTGGTGTGGTCTCCTTCCTCTTCATTATGAGCCTAACCCCTCATCATGCACCCCTTTCTAACTTCCTTCCAATTCTTTTTTCCACTCTTATCCTTGAATGAACTCTTCTTGCATACCTCTCCTCTCTCTCTCTCTCTCTCTCTCTCTCTCTCTCTCTCTCTCTCTCTCCTTTACTCTTCTAGGTCCATCATATTCATCACCTTACTTTAACAAATTCTAGATTCTCCTCAATGGATACATATCCTCTATCACTTGTTCGCTCATGTTTTAATCCCCCTCCCAGCACAAGGGGAGTCTACTCAGCCATTATACTATGCTCCATGCGCATCAACCCCTTCTCCATGAAAAACATTTTTATCCAGAGTTGGATTTCTTCTAACAACCGTATTCTAGGACCTTTTATGAACTTTCTTTCAACTTCACTGAAAGAATCAGTGTGCTCAACAGAAAATTCAATTATATATATTTCCTTCACCCAAGAAAACAAGAAATCAATGGATCAAATCCACTTGTTATCCAATGCCTTCGGCATATCGAACATGATTGTTGGCCCTCGACCAAGTTTTGAGGAAACCTTGGTCAGGTTTGGACCACTTTTGGACTTCGACATGTTGGTCGAAGATGGAGCACCCAGGCGGACCTGAGATCGTGGATCTCACTTATTTTGTGGGCCATGTGGACCCAGTAATGGGTTCTTTAGTGTTTTTTTAATGGGTTATGGGATGTCATCCCATGGGTTTTACTCATGATTAGGCATTATTGTAAGGGATTGTAAAAGTATAAATAAGTAAGAATGTATGGTAGAAGTAGAAAAAAGTGGTAGTGGCTAAGTGCAAGTAGTTTGATTGGATTTGTTCAAAAGAATGTATATGTGTTAAATATTTGACCTCGATAGAGAAGTTGGCTCAGTTCCTTGACCTAGTTTTGAAAGGAGGATCTAGTTCTCAGTACACATATCTCATGTTTGGTATGAAGCTTGAATCTGTGGCTTAGTGCACAGGAGTAGATGAATGTAGGAGATTGAGGAACAATAAAGAAGAAAAATTGGTTGGTGGACATAGCCCCACACTGGGGTGAACCACGTATATCTTGTGTCTTAGGTTTGCTTTGTGTTGTGTTGTTTATGTTATGAATATGCTCAGTGATTTTATTATTATGTATGTTAGATAGATTTGTTGATGCTTATTACTTTACTTGTGTTAAAGATAAATGAATTCTAGATATAACTTAGTGCTATGTGCTAAGTGGTTGAAGTGCTTAATATTTATTGTTACTACATCGATCTATCTTTGGGTATGTTCTGCGATGTTACTAATGTTAGGAAACTAATGCATATCACCTTCTAAGTGTTACTATAATACTTTGTGAAGTGTTTTTATCACATATATGTGTCCCAAATCGGTTACAGACACCAATGTCCTGTAACCCCTCCCCCCCCCCTCGCTTCTACCTCGGGTGAGACTTCGCCTGCTCTACAGGTGTTTCCAAAAGGGTCAGTAGTTAGGGTTTTGTTGGTGCATTTTTTAGCATTGAACCCTGGTTCTTCCCCTATGCCAACAAATGGTTCTGTTGCGGGGACCTGAAACTGTGATTGTTGGGAACTGAAGTAAATAAAAGAGAAGCTCTGTGCATAGATTTGTTGCCAAAGTGCGTAGTATTCTACTTGACTTGAAAATCTCTGTCCTAAGAAAGAAATATGATATGAATAAAGAGGTAAGATCCTAAAATAGGTAAGCTTTATGCTTTGACAAGAGAAAGATAAGTGAAAAATTTTGTTTCGAAAGCATGAATTTAAGTATGTTCAATATAGTTTGTCCTAGTCTGAAATCTAGGGCGCGGTTGGAAGAAAGAGTTGATTTGAGTAAATTTAATGGAAATGAAGAAAGATATGGTATTCCTATGCATAGAAAGAATTTTTGGATTAATAAATGGATGCAGGAACCTAGAAAAAAAAATTGCATATTGCAGGTCTAATACTGTGATCATAGTGCGTAGTACAGAAGAGGTTGGGGAACATTTAAAAGAAAAAGAGGATTGACATTATGTTATAACTGCATAATACCAAGACATTTTTCTAAGGAATGTCCTGGCACAAGTCCTATTTGTCTTTGTTGTAAGATTGTTGGTCATGAGGTTGAGGATTTTCCAAGGATGATTGCTAAAGTTGAAAGGATGAACATAAGACAAGAAAACTACGAAGAAAGTCAAGAGACTAAGAGCATGTTATAAAGTTCTAAAGAGAAAAGGTTAGAGTAAGTTCATACTACATTAGTACAGTTGAAAGAAATGATGGATGTTCACAAAGATGTTAGTTTACCAGAGATCCTGAAAGTAAAACAATGCATAAATGTAAGAATAGAAGACTTCAATATAAACTATGTCTTGGATGAGGAAACACAAGTGAATATTATGACAGAAGACACTTGGGAAATTTTGGAAAATCTTGTTGTAATACCTTCGTTGGGAAGGATAGGCTTGTTTAAGGGTAAGATGATAACCTTATGTGGAAGAGTTACTAATATACCTATTATTGTTCATGGAACATCGACTGAAGAGGAATTTGAAGTCATTAAGTTTGTTGGGGACAACGCCCCTTTCCCAATTTTGCTAGGTAAGACTTGGATTGAGACAGATCAAATCATAAGGAAAGCAAAGGAGGAGACCATAGAAAAGAAAAAACAAGAACTAATGGATTTCATAGCTAGAAAAATGGATCGAGTAATAGAAGAATGAGAGGATAAGTCAAAGAAACAGAACAAAGTAACAACACAGGAGGGACAGAAGGCAAGAGAATTAGTAGTCAAGGTTGAAAGAATGGAATAAGACTTGAAGAACCTATCTATGAAAGAAATAGGTATATCCACCCAGGAAGTATTAAGAGAAGGGATATTAACTACATACTCTTTGAAGGCACCTCAACAGTGCGAAGCCATTGCACTAAAGGAAGATAAGAATAAAAATGGAAAGAGG
>JZKD02S1738797.1:54565-65953 GCA_000966675.3 Picea glauca
TTGATTCATGCACAAAATAAGCAGCAAAAAAATGTATATATGAAAATAAAGTAACAATATTTGGATGCCCCTTAACCATAATCATTGATCAGGGAACACACTTTGTCAGTGGGACAATCCAAATCCTACTAAAAAATTTCATGATTGACCACAGAAAAACAATGGACTATCACCCCCAGGCTAATGGTGCAGTTGAATCCTTTAATAAAACCCTTCACTAGAGTCTAAAAGAAATATATGGAATCGCTAGGGATGATTGGGATGATAAGGTACCTGCAGTATCGTTGGCATATAGAACTGCTTATAAAAGGTCGATTGGTCAAACCCCCTTCAATCTTGTCATGGTTAGGAAGATGTAATTCCCTTACACTTATGGGAAAACAAAAAAAGGTTGGCATCTGTTCTAAGGTATGACCCTACCTTAAATACAAAACAATGATTCTATTAATTCAATAAACTTAAAGAATAAATAATGTTGGATCTACAACATCAAGAAGTTCAAAAAACAACAACAAAAATCTTGGCATGATCGACACTTAAGGAAAAGAGACACAAAATCAGAAGATTCGGTACTAATGTATGATAGTTAGATAAAAGGGAAACCTCAAAAAATTGAAACTACCTGGTTAGGCCCATATGTTGTCGAAGATATCTGACCAACCAAAGCAGTCCATCTAAGAACCTTGCAAGGGGGGCCATTTCAAAAATTAGTTAACAGGGCCCAATTAAAAAAATACAATACATAACAATCATAATACATGTTGGTGAAAACCTCTTCAGGGATGCCAACAAGTCTCAACTAGGTCGAAAAACACTTGTGGTAGCCTAGGTCAAGTCGAAAGAAAAATAAAAATAAAAAAAAGAAAATAAAAAATGAAGAAAAGGAAATAAAAAAAGTAATAAAACAGTCGGTTATGAAGAGTTAGGTACAAAACTATCGAAAGGAGGGACACTAGTTAAAAAACCATTATTGACCATGAACCATTTAGAAGCACATCTTCTGATCCAATATATCAAATATGAAGAGATAATATAGTCCCTGGTTAGCACAACGAATATACAAAGAAGAGAAACAAAATCCTAAAGAAACCTCAACCCCAAAACAGGAGCTTCAACAGTTTCTGAATAAATGAGCAAGAGAATCAAGTGAGCTTCAAAATTTCTAATTCAAGCGAGTATGAAAGTCCTAAATAAAGTGAGCATGGATTCCTTAAATCAAGTGAATTTGGAAGTTTTAAATCAAATGATCATGATCACCATCTATCCAATCGATATAAAACATATGATTTCAAAAAAAAAACATAATCAAACTTGACAAAGGAAAAGAAGTCGACCTGGTTGGTCATTTCAACCAAATATCTTGGATCGATTGGAAGGATCGACCTGACCAAATTGCACAAATCAATCAAAAAATAAAAGTTGACCAAGTCATACGAGCTTATCAAGAAAAAGAAACCAACCCAAACAGAAGAATCTACCAACATAAACACTATGATGCAATGAAAACCTGATAGGATGTGGTCAACCTCCATTTCACCGTTAGTGTATCAGTCCCCTCACATGACTAAGCATTTACACCATTCATAAATAACGATGCACACAAACCCCCAATATTGATGCCCAAATTTAATTTACCCTTCACCTCCTCGCCTATATATATTGAGGACACATATGACTTTGTCGCTTTACTTTGTTACTCCAGAGCATCCGAGAGCACAAACCCACAAGATTTCAATCGATCATTTGACCCCAGTATTTCCAAAATAAACAACCACATTTGACCAAGATCAGTATGTAAGTATGCCAAGAATGATAAAATAGATGTGATACACTTTAGCATATCCAAGAACCAAACAAAAGTTTGACAAAGCTATAGCAACGGAGCTCAAAATTCGGATGCATAATATTTTATAGGATCACATGGAAGAAATTGACTAGGAAAAACACTAGAAATACTTCACAACATTGAGAATGGAGGAAATAGAGGTTTTAGAAAAAGTTGGAATTTGACATTTCCTCATATCCCTGTAGATAGAATATCTCAAGGGTTGGAAAGAAGAAGCATTGAAATTTATAACCAATCGGTACCATGGCATCCACCTATAACTTGACTACCCAAACAGAATCATAGGGGGCCTAATACATTGAATAACAAGGTTGCCATCATAATAAGGTCTCCAATGTGCTTTATTGTTGCATGTTGGGCATTATATGTAAAGTTGACAATGTTGGAACCTATCGGTCAAATTTTACAAAACAAGGAAATGTTCAATTGGGAAAAACATATTGCAAGCATCATAAAGAGTAACTACAGGGAGTGCCAAGAGTATGGTCGAGTGATAATATTTCCTTCCCTATTGATTTGGATCACCATGAGCCAGTACAATATAGTCAGGGATGATTTTAAGGATGGAAATTTATTTTAAAATGTAGAAACCTTGGCGAATCTTACTAATCCTTCATATGCTAACTATAAAATATTGGCGATATTTTTGTAAAAATATTCAAATTTCTAAGGATTTTATATAGTTTGTATAAATTTTTGGCTATTTTTAAGGTAAAATAATTTTATCCTATAGAATTTGGGTGAATCATTTTTAGAATAGCAAATATATTTTTGGGGAAAACCATGGAAAATTAGTCCATGAGCGAAAGTTATCCCCTAAAATCATCCATGAATATAGTCATGGAAGTGACATTTGTAGTGAAGAACATACTCTCCATAGAAAATTATAGTATTTTTTCACTAGGATTGATGGGGTCATCAACATCTCTTCTAATCGATGAAATGTTTAAAACATAGGTCATTAATCTCAAAAATGTGTCTCATGGGTGGAGGGTCGAGCAGGTAGTCCGTAGAGCACTACTGACACCCTATCACATTTAATTGAACATCAACACCACCAAGTTTTGGTGTGGAGTTAAGTCAACATTGGCACCAAAATATTTGGACTACCAGTTGACAAGGATCAAAATATTCCAAGAACTATAAAGATAAATTGGCCATGAAATGGAAATCTCACCAAAAATATTGCAAAAAAATTCAACCCTCATAATACCGCTCACAGATGTTGAGCAGGAGAAAGAAAAAGAAGCAGAAATTTACACTATACCATTTGTGGAAGATCTTGGAATTCAAAAAGAACACCTTGCAAAATACACCCCAAAAAAAGGAAAACAGTAGGAAAGAGGGTCAAAAGGAAAGAAACCAATCTAGTCAGATGTAGTTCTAGTAGATATTGGCATCAATTGGGATGAAGTATTTTATTTGGATGAGCATATGAACTTTGAAGACCCCCTGATTAAAAGAAAAACTCACCAGTATTACTAACAAAATAGTTCATCGGGTGAAGAAGAAGGACAAAGAGTCTCGACAGGAGGCATCTACAACTAGAAACATAATGAAGGAAAACATGGAGCCAACATTCAAGAGGCCATATCTCATATTAATGGAAACTGTGTTGAAGCAATGAAATCCAAGGCTGCACCCGACAAACATGTCAAAACAAGAAGGAATAAAATAACAAATACTAGAAGAACAGTGGGAGATAAGCTTAGGTCAAACCAACATTGTTGCAATATGTTGATCAAAATCAGCCCAAAGTACCTCAAGCTCAAATCCCATTCCAAAAAGACAGAGAAAATTTCATAGGACAATCGTCTTCACAAAAGAATCACCACCTATCGGCCCTATATTGATCATTGAAGAGATAACACTAGCAAACAAAATAATTAGTCCACAAAAGAAAACAAGAAGCATGCACTACCAAGTGTCATCCAAAGAAATGCTATCAGATTGGACCAACAAGGGGAATAGTGAAAATGAGTAGAGTGAACTGAATAATTCTGGCTCTAAGAATGTCGAAGTATCAAAGAAAAATTGTGCTACATAGAAGAAGAACACATTCTAGATTACTAAATCAACAAATTCAACCCACACAAGCAATTCAATTCATTCAGAGTTGACTCGGTCAGAAAAATTGGATCCGTCTGACAAGGCCAAAGAAAACTAGTCGGTTCACCAGAAGGAACCTAGAGATAAATACAAAGAAGAACAAGAATAGAAAGGGCTAGAAGAACAAAGGGAAATCCACAAACATGGTTTAGAACACACACTCCCCTCACAACAATTAGTAGATAATACACTTGTTAAGTTATCGAAAACCAAAATCGAAATCCCTAAGCATACCGACCATGGAGGTGAAGAAGAATAGCAAAAGGAACATAATGATAAAGAACATGAAGTAGAAATAGGGCCATAGGATTTGAATCAAAATACCAACCCAGAGGATAAAGGAGAAACCAATACTAATAAGGGGTGAGCAAGAAAAGCAAGTACCCCTCCAGAGATCCCAATTAAAGATCAATCATTGGCCCCAAAGCATAATGAAATCTAGTACATGGATCAAGAAGATAATCCTGAGCAAGATAAAGGGGGAAATACTGACAATAATGGTGAAGATAACCAAGAAAACAATGTTGAGAAAGACAAAGGGGAAAACACTAAGAATAATGGTGAGGAGGACCCTGAAAGGGATACAAGCAAAGACAAGGGAAAAGAATTTGATAAAAACCAGGATGAAGATGCTGGAAAATATGGAGACAAGGAGCAACAAAAGTAGAAAATGAAAGAAAAGAAGAAGAAGAAGAAAATAGGGCACCAGAAGGAAACCACATAATCGGTCACCACTTTCATAGCATTCATACCTTTTAGCTCTTTCGAACCAATGACAGAAATAATCTTCAACCCTTTGGTGGCTTCCAATGCCCAAATTGTTTACTTATGCAATGAAGTTGCAAAGGAATTAAAAAGTAGATGGAAAAGGGAAATGAAGAATGGAGATCCACTAACAAAAAGGAAGGACGAGGAGAAAGAAGCATTTCATGACTACATAACATTAGTAAAAGACAAGCTCAACATGGAACAGTTGATTGAGGAAACAAGCCCTCTAGAAGCATTCAAAGATTTGGTTGAGGTAATTGTTTAGTTGAATGTTCAAAATCTGCAAGAAATCAGTTGACTCAAGGAAGCAAATAAGAAAATGAAGTATATACACACTCAAACTATAAAATATAATCAGCAACTAGTGTTCGACCAGACAACAACTATTCTACATGCAGAGCATGGTAAATTTAAAGAAATTAAATAGACTCTAGAAGAGGTAACTAAGTAGGAAGCCACACTAAACATTGTGGTAAGCAATTGGCCATATTACTTCATCTCCACCTTCAATAAATTGAGATCTCCAAATATGATGATTGAAGACTTAAGGAAAACAAAAAACATGACACCTAATTCAAAAATGAAAGTAGCTCTGGAAACCCAGATTGCAAAAGAGAAAGAATTGGAGTTGCAACTATCACAATAGGAAAGATATTTGCTTCAAGAAGGGAAGAAGACGTAGATAGAAACATATAGTACCATCATTCATATCAACCAGGTTATGGGAAAAATACCCCAAGTGTAATGGCCCCCAGCCCAACTGAGGACCATTACATGGGGAAATACTCATAAAATTAAAAAATTTGCTAACTGGTTAATTTGATGTAGCTTCCAGCTACGAATTACGACCACATTTAACTATTATCTAATACCATTAAATTAATTCATCTAAGCATGCTAAAATCAACATGAAATGTAGCTAGTAAGCTCAAATGAAATAGTGTATGAATCAATCTTATACATAGATCTCATGCATAGCATTTTAAATCATAAATACAACACATAAACAGATAAAATACTTATCTTTTAATTTAGTTGTGCAACCACCTGCTTGGGATAGATGTTCCACCCAACCATAGACTTTTTGTTCCAAATCTCAACATCAATTCACCCTCGAGCTAGGTCTATCAATCCACACAAAAAAGTGGTCTCTCACTATCCACTCATAGCTCAGAAAACCCACAACCCACTAGTATTCTCTTACAACTATCCCAATTTTCCACCATCTTTCTTCCCCTCGACCTGCCCAACCCAAGGAATTCACCCCTTCACTGATATCATTCTCTTGGGTGTTCCATTAGTTTATTAGGTTCTCTCCGACACAGGTAACCAAGAATCTCTCTACTAGGAACTCAAGGGAACTCATTGCTAGGGAAACTACCAGCAAACAAAAACAAACACTTGTTGTTACAATGAAACCCACACAGGAGTTCACTCTTTAGGCCTAAAAACTTGGCTCTTCAGTAATATTCTCCAAACATGCTCTAGAAACTCTCTAGCATGCTCCATTGTTCTCCCTTCGTGGTTGTTCTAGCTCTAGGCTCTTTTTTCTGCTCTCTACTTGTTGTTCATGCCAAAAACATGAATGTCTCCAATTGTTGTAACTGTCCATACGAATTTCCTCCCTTTAGCTTGCTATTTTGACTCACACACTTCCCCAAGATGATTTTACTTAGCCCCCATGCTCACACCCACTCTCTTACAGACATTCAATGATTGGTTTTGGGGACACTCAATCAAAAAATAGAGTTTAATACATAATGATAATAAAATTCAGGAATGTGGGTGGAATTAATAGACATGGATAATTCCCCCTTGGACCCATCTCTTAGACATTCTCCTAGACACTCCCCTATCTTTGGTATTAACTCATCCTCGATCTATGTCCATGTCCCCATAGCAGTTGGCATCACATTTTATTATTAAAATTCAAAAATATAATTTGTATATTTATCACTTAGTCATAGCCTCACATTATATCTACATTAAACATTAATTAAATTGGTGATTATAGCGGGTATATTGCATTCCCATTCCCCTAAAATTTTTCACCATCCTCGGTGCACATTATGTTGATATACATATAAAAATTTAAATCACAATACTAAGAACTGAAATTTTGCAATTTTACAACTCCAACAGTAGTTCCAACCAAAATATTCTATTCCTCTCAACCTGTTGACCCAAGGATTGCACCATTCATTTATCAGGGCTATACAAAGGAATGTACCATTTGTTTATCAAGGCTAACCTAAGGAATATGTCATGCTTTTATCATGGACCTTAGCGCAGGTTGGATAGGACTCTGAGATGTGGTTTTGGAATTTTAGCTGCTCAAAATGGAGTCTGGCATTCTATTTCCTTCAAAATTGGAAAAAAATTGGGGGTATTCTTCTTGAATTTTTCCTCATTCTACCATGTAGCATATTCAATACCATGGCAGTTCCATTGAACCTTTGCCATCCCTATGTCTTTGTTCTTGAGCACTTTGACTTTTTGGTCCAAGATTCATATTGGTTCCACTCGAAAATCCCCTTCATGTTCCACCTGGATCAATGTCCAATAAATTATGTGGTTAGGGTTAGGCACATATTTCTTTAATAATAACATGTGAAATACATTATGCACTCTCATAGATGCAGGAAATGCTAACATGTATGCAACTAGACCTATATTTTCTAATATTTCAAAAGGTCTACAATATCATACTGCTAACATTGGGAAACTTCCTAATCTTAGTGAACTTCTCTTTTCCTTCACTTTTAAAAACACATGTCCGCCCACTTTAAAATCTCTAAAAATTGTTTTCTTGTCTTCATAAATTGTCTTCATGTCCTTGGCACCCTTTAAATTATTCTTTATCTTTGCCATCTACTCTTTCATTCCTTTCAACAAATTTATCCCAACAACCGCTCTATTTATTGGATTATCCCAATTTATCATCGTGTTATACTTTCTTCCATACAAGGATTCAAATAGACTCATTTCCAATGAGTCCTAATACCCATTATTGTAAGAAAATTCAATGAAGTGGATATAATCTTCCAACTTTGATGGTTGGTCCATCACATACATTCTAAGCATGCCCTCAATTATTTTGTTATTCCTTTTTGTTTTCCCATCTGACTCTGGGTGATACATTGTACTGAGATTTAAATCCATCCCAAATCCCTTGAACAAACCCTTCCAAAAATTGGATGTGAACTTTGGATCTTTGTCTAAAACAATTTCCATAGGCACCCCATGTATCCTGGAAACTTCCTTCATGTAGATCTCTACAATATTTTTTGCCTTGTGTGTTGTCTTTACTGGAATAAAGTGTGTTTCCTTAGTTAATTTGTCCACCACCACCATGATGGAATCATTTTTCTTCATTGTTTTGGGAAGCTTAGTAACAAAATCAACTATAACCACTTCCAACTTAATTCTTCAAGAAAACTACATGTAGTAATTATTGTTAGAACGTGCATAAAATAAAACATTTCAATAATTAGAATACAAGTTAATATTCTCGTCAAATTATGAAGAAAATAGTGCATCAATTCACAATTTGAATCCGTATATGCATTCATCTCTGAAACATCTCTCCAACAGCTATAATCATGCCTCATTATGAGTTCTGAGCGAAAAGTTACAACATTTACAAGTTGCAATTTCCACCCACTTACGACTATAGAAATTATTTATTAATTTGAATGCACAATTCAAAATTCTATTTGGATATATGTTTTTTCCTCCTCAAGACCTTTCCATCGACTATTTGTTTTCTTAAATATGAGCTCTGATTTGAAAGTTATGGTCCAGAGAAGTTTAGATTATTTTTCTCATTTTATCCATGTATGCTACATAAGTCTTATTTCTCATCCTGCACATTTTCATGTACCCATATCCAAAATATGGCTTCCCGGTTGTCTTATATGGATAATAATATTTTCATAGACTTCTTTTGTGCCTCAAACAGACTTCTGAGCAAGGAGTTGTGTCCTTTGGAAGTAAACTGGTGCTAAAATTTTACCTTCACTATTTTAGCTGTAACTTCTTTGTACGAGCTATGTTTTGCGCCCGGAGTAGCTCATTGGATAGCTCTCTCTAAGTTATTTTATTTAAGATTCAAGGACATAACCTACCTTGGTACACTTTGTTCTCATGGGTTTTTATTTCCTAAAAACATCTTTTAGGGTCTCAAAATCACCTCGCAAGTTCATGACCTTCAAAATCCCCAAAAAAATGTAGAAAATTGATTGTTTTACTATTATAACATCCTCTTAAATATGATTCCTTGATCCCAAATTAAGTGAAATCTCAGTCATTGATACACTAATCCATTTATGATCGGTCGATCAACTATTCTCTTTGGAAAACCAAACTTGCTCGTGAATCTTCCTGACGCCCAACCATTGGCCATCGATCATTTTTCTTGGAAACCACTCACAACATATCGCTAAACCAACCAACTCAACCATCAACCATCGGTTGTCGAAAATATTCATTGGAATATTAAAACCCCTTACCAATTTGATCGACCCGACCATCGGTCATCAGCCATTTCTTGGCTGACGTGGAAACTATGTTGACATGGCATGATACGTGGATGCTTATGTGACATGACATGTAAAATATAACATGGAACAAACTGACAACTTACTGAAGTGGCTGACCACCAACCATATTTGACCATCGGATATTTCCTTTGGATGCATCGATAACTTACCGAATTGGCCAACACCCGACCATCATCCATCGGCTATAGACTATTTTCGTTGGTGACCAAACATTTCACCAATCCGGTCGACCCAACCATCAGTATTTGGTCGTCAATGATTTCCTTTGGTTAAATCCAACACTTAGAAAATTTTCAACCAATCTCCAATTAATCTGGGTCGTTGATCTATTATTAAAATTGATCTTGACCTCCTAATTGAATCTAGACCATTGATTTGATCCATTTTTTAAACAACCAAAATTGAATCTCAGCCATTGATTTGATCTATTTTCCAAATGGCCAAAAATGAATCCTAGTCGTTGATCGACCCCAACCTCCCAATGACCAAAAATTAATCCAGACCATTGATTTGATCCATTTTCGAAACAACGGAAAACGAATCTCAGCCATCGATTTAATCTATTTTCCAAATGGCCAAAAATGAATCTTGATCATTGATCTATCAGACCTTGACAACCTCTGAAAACCTTATAAATTTTTAAATTTATCAAAATAAGTCTTGGCTTTTGATTTTGAGATTGAATGTGATCTTGTTCATCAATTCTTCAAAATCTACCCAACAATACAACGACATTTAAAATGAAAAATTCGACCTTCCAAGTCGAATTCAACTCTACAACTTGTAGATTCACACCCCAAATCATCTCTTTGATTGCTCTAAGGCATTTAAAACTTGAAATTTTCCCCCTAATTGGGTATTTTTCTCTAATTTCTCCATTTTCCCCAAATTCACACAGACCAAAATCCGCAATAGTGAATTTTCCCAATTTACACTAGTTCTTAGCCCATACAGGGCTAGTGGTTGAACCAAAATATCTGATACAACAGCATATGAATCAATGTTATACACAGAGTTCATGCACAACATTTTAACTCATAAATACAACACATAAACAGATAAAACACTTATCTTTTAATTCAGTTATGCAACCAGCTGCTTGGGATAGACATTCCACCCTACCATAGACTTTTTGTTCCAAATCTCAACATCAAATCACCCCCAAGTTGGGGCTAGCAATCCAAAAAATAGGGTGATCTCTCATTGTCACTCATAGCTCAGAAAACCCATGACCCACTGGTATTCTCCTACAATTATCTAATTTTTCCACCATCTCTCCTCTTGTCAACCTGCCCAACCCAAAGAATGTACCCCTTCACTAATCTCAATCCCTCAAGCATCCCATTCATTTTCAAGGTATCTATGGCACATGTAACTAGAAATCGCTCTGTTGGGAACTCAAGGGAACTCATTGCTAGGAAAACTACCAACAAGCAACAACAAACACTTGTTGTTATAGTGCAACTCACATATGAGTTCACTCTTCAGGCCTAGCAACCTAGATCTTCAGTCTTCTGGTCCAAATACACTCTAAAAATGTTCCATCATGCTCCATAATTTTCCCTCCATGTTTGCTCCAGCTCCAAGCTCTTTTTTCTTCTCTCTACCTATTGTTCATGCCAATAACTTAAATGTTTCCATTGTTATAACTGCCCATATGAATTTCCTCCCTTTGGATTTCTTGCTTGACTCACACACCTCTCCAAGTGGATTATACTCAACCCCCATGCTCCCAATAATTATGGGATGTGACTTTTCACACCCACCCTCTTACATGCATTCAATGATTGGCTTTGGGGACAATCAATCAGAAAATAAAATTTAATACATAATGATAATAAAATTTAGAAAAGTGGGTGGAATTAATAGACATGGATAATTCCCCCTTGGACCCCTCTCTTAGACATTATCCTAGACCCTCCCCTCTCTTGTGGATTAATTCAACCGCCATCTCTATCCATATCCCCTTAGCTACTAGCATCATATTCTATTATTATAATACAGAAACACAATACGTATATACATCGCTTGGTCATAGCCTCATATTATATCTACATTAAACATTAATTAAACTAGGAATTATAGTGAGGATGTTACACCAGG
>JZKD02S1738797.1:89835-102360 GCA_000966675.3 Picea glauca
ATCTCAATTGCATCTGTATGGTAGCAGTAATTCTATGTTAAATGTGTTAAATTCATTATCATGCATATATATTATGTAAGCTGTAAATTTTGCATGGTAGCATTACCCGGTCTCTAGAGGGTCAAGGATGTTACAACTTTGATCCACTTATGCGTGCAGAGGTCACAATATCATTTTAATACAATATATTTGGGTGCAACCACACGTTCGACCACTACCTCAAGGTACCCCCATGGCTTTAGGTTAGGCCCTCATGGAAATTAAACCTTGCCCAACAATGAAAAAATCCTCAATTTCTACCATTAGATCCAACCCCTTTGGATAAAAATTATTTTTTAACTATAAGAAATAATTTTAATTAAAATATATGAAAAATAATTAAATATATATTGAAAAAAAAAAAAAATTAAATTGATTATCTTAAAAATAATGTTGATCATATTCTCTCTTTTTTTTTACTCTTTTACCTTTTAGAATTTAAATAAAATAATTAATAAAAATATATTGGGTAAAAAACAATAAAAGTTTAAAAGTATATTCCGTGAAAAACAGTAATGGTTTTGGTTCTTTCAATGGTTCAAAATTGCCCATATAATTGTTTTCATTGAATATAGTTTTGCAAAGCTAGTTTAATAAATTGAACCATATATAAGATATATGGTGGTTTTAGAAACATAATAAGAGAAAATAGGGAAAAGAAACAACATGTAATGGACCATTACATGTGACACTGTAGATGAGAGGCTTTATTGATTGATACATTTGAAAAATTGTATGCACGAATCTATTTTCCGTTTGAATCGGGTATTAATGTCATAATGTTATTTAATTTATTATTTTATTTTGTTAAAAATATAATTTCATGTGTAAAAGAATAAATATTTAATTTTATTTAAATAGTTATTAATAATTATTAAATAAAGTATGTGGTATTGAAATTTAATTTTTGTATATTAAATTTTTTTATGATAATTTAAAATTATTAAATAAAATATAGATGGTGAAAATAAAGTTTTGTATGTGTTAGTGAAAACAAAATGTATAATAAATTTGTGTGTGCGTGTCTGCATTGGTGCGCCCTTCCCTCCTCTTGCCCTCATCGTCATGGCCCCGAGAGGGGGCCTCAAGGCTTGTACCCCCTCTCCCTTCAGAGATTGCAACCTTCAGGAAGCTGGTCGCGGCTAGCAGCAAACGCCATGTCTCAGAGACGCAGCGTAAATTTGTCAAAAAGTTGGATAGCATTCCTCCATTCGCCCTCCCAGCAGAAGAAACATGTTGATCTGCATTGAACTTAGCTAAACGGGGGCTCATTGGATAGTTCATTGGCTTATGGCCTTCTCCCAAATCCGTATATGCGTGGGTGCAGAGGAACTGGAGTCCTATTGTCAAGGAAGGTATTTGAAGCCACCTTGTTGGCAGGGGATTCTTTGTATCTGTCTTTGACAATCTGGAAGACAGAAATCTCATCTTCAGGAATGGACCATATTTTATGGGTCCTCAGAATCTGTACCTGAACAAATGGTCTCCATATTTCAATCAAACACAAGATGTGCCCTCAATTGTTCTGGTCTGGGTGTGCCTTCCTCATTTACCCTTGCATTGCTGAAATCTAAAGTCATTAGAATCCATTGGAAACACCCTCGGAAAATACATCGACAAAGTAGAGAGAAAGGAACAATATTCCTATGCAAGAATATGCATTGAAGTTGATTTGGAGGTGGGGCTCCCGGAATCCATTCAACTAAAGGTCGCAGACTGGTCTCACATCCAAGAACTGGATTATGAACAACTCTCTTTTAAATGCAGTTATTGCCATGGCTACGAACATTTTGCCTGACATTGCAAAACGAAGGTCGAGGAAGAGGTGGAGATATCAAAAGGTGATCAATGGACACAGGTTCAGAAAGTAGCCCCACCAAAGTATAACAACAAATCCAAAGGGAAAGGGGTGCCAATGGGGTCTAGCGTCCCTACCACGGGGAAAATTCTTAGGGAAGGGAGCTCAGCCCCTCCAATTTCAAAGGCTTCTACAAACCATTTCGAAACCATCAACAAACCTTCAAAAATTTATGATCCAATGATCAAGGAAATCGAGCAGCGGACCCTTCCTCCCATAGTGGAAAAAGACAATGTAGAGGCAACCCAATCTAGGGCCCCAATTGGAATCTCCTCCTCCCCCTCCTACGCAGAAATGATAAAAAAGAAACCTATGGAAACCTATGGATCTTCGGAGGAAGAATATTTTGAGAGACCCTCAAAAAGAGTAGGGATTAAATCTCATAAGGAAGCCGGAGAAGAAGAATCAGAGAGGCAAAAAATGCAAGGAATCCAATCCACCATTGAAATTTCCATCAAAAGAAATACCAGAACAAGGCCCCCCAAGGGAGGTCCTACCCACTCCAATCCTAGCAAATAATGTGTATAGTCTCTTGGAATTACAGAGGCTTGGGGAATCCATCAAAGGCTGAAGCATTCAAAGACCTTTTGAAAATTGAATCTACCGAGATCCTATTGCTCCAAGAGACTAAAATTGAAGGGGAAACCCTTCTAGAAATCAACAACCAAAAATGGAAGAAAAACACAGGGAAATCCATCAGCGCTGGGGGCTCCTCAGGTGGCCTCGCAACTCTGTGGGCGATGGATAAGTTTCACTTAGAAATCTCTTTCGAGACTCAACATTGGATTTTCACTGAACTTCGACACACTTCAAGTAAGCTTTCTCTCTCACTCTTCAATCTTTATGTTCTTGTCCTGTATTCCGAGAAGAAAGATTGTTGGCAATATTTAGCTAACTTTTTAGAGATCTTCTCTCCTTTGAATATTATTCTAGCCGGAGATCTAAACTTAGTATTCGAACCAAAAGAAAAGAGAGGAGGCATCAGTGGCACGAACCAAATGCTCCCCTTTGTTGAGTATCTAGTTCATCAGTGGGATCTCCTTGACTTCAAGCCTTCGAAAGGGCTCTACACCTGGACAAATAATAGAGTCAAGGTTGATCACATCTCAGCTCGCTTGGATAGGTTCTTAACTCAAAGCTCGTTCCTACAATAAAGGAGGGTAATCTTCTCCAAGATTCTCCCAAAATTTACATCCGACCACAAACCTATCCTCTTGAATTTGGAAGAATAGGAAAATATGGGCCCAATTCCTTTCCATTTCAGCCCACTTTGGATAGATAAGGAGGTTTTTCTAGAAACTATCCATTCAACTTGGTCCTCTCTAGTTGTGGGGTCTCCAAGATTTCTGTGGGAGTAGAGATTAAAGGCAACAAAACATTCTTTGAAATCTTGGGTCAAAAATTCCATTAACACCCCCTTTAGTCTCAGACGAGAGATTGTTCAACAGTTATCAGATTTGCAATTGGAAAAGGAGATCAAGGACATCTACAACTCAAATTTAGAGAAAGAACAAGCTGCCCAAAGAAAAAAAATTCGTTCTTTTTTCCATTAAGAAGAGTATTGGAGGCTTAAGTATTGAAGATTGTGGCTAAAATCTGGAGACCCAAACACCTCCTAATTTCATCGGCAGTTCAGAGCCCGCCTTTCCCGAAATCACATATATGAAATTGCCTCCACAAATGGATTGATATACAAAGGTTTTGATCAGCTCAAAGTTGCAGCAAAAATACACTTTCAAAACCTTTACAAGGAAGAAGGCTCTGACTGTGAAGAGGTCACCTCAGACTTCCTGTCACACATTCCCTTTCTTGTCAGCAGGGATGACAATATAGTTCTCGTGAAGCCATTTACTGAAGAAGAAAACTGCAATGTCATCTTGTCCATGGAGCCCGACATAGCTCCAGGGCCAAATGGTTTCTCAATCCATTTTTACAGAGCATGCTGGGACATAATCAAGATTGATTTATTGAGAATGATAAAAGCTTTCCATTAAATATCCAAAGTGGGAGGCAGCACTAACTCCATTTTCCTAGCTTTAATCCCCAAATAATTTAATCTGAGCTCCTTCAAAAGATTTAGGCCTATCTCGCTCTGCAATGCTTCTTCCAAAATTTTGTCCAAGATATTGGAAAATAGAATGAAGCCTCTGCTAGAGAATCTCATTTCCCCCATGCAAGGTGAATGTTTCAAAGGGAGACATATTCTAGACAACATGATTCAGGTACAAGAAGCCATGCACTCCAATGACCAATGGAAGGAGCAAGGGATGTTGATAAAGCTCGACATGGCAAATTATTTCGACCAAGTAAACCTCTCCTTCCTTTATAAACTCTTTCTCTCTTTTCGTTTATGTTCCAACTTTGTTAATTTGATCAAATCTTGTACTGAAAAGCCTTGGATAGCCCCCCTAATGAATGGCATACCAACTAATTATTTTCAAGCTTCGAGAGGACTAAGGCAAGGTTTCCCTCTTTCCCCCTTCCTGTACATCTTGATGGAAAATTCATTAAGCAGGAAGTTGACTACTGAAGATGGTTGGATCAGTCTGAGGAATTAGGTTGTCGAAGGGCCTTGATCCAATCAATCATGCCCTTTTTGCAAACGATTCCCTCATGTTGGTCAGAGGCTCCATAAAGATTTCAAAAAAATTCAACAGAATTCTACAAAGCTTCTGCAGTATCTCTGGAGCGTTCATCAATAAAAGGAAAAGTACAGTGTATTGGCGGAATGTAGAACAACAAACCATTCAGCGAATTTCCCTTTACCTGGGGTTCTTGAGCTATGCTTCTTGGGAAAAAATAAAATATCTAGGACTCCCCCTAACTCTAGGATCCAACAAGTCTTCAGTGTGGACATAAGTTATAAGCAAATTCAAAGCAAAAATCTCAGCTTGGGGTGGACAGTGGCTCACCAACGCTAGGAAACTCATCCTCATTAAATCGATCATGTCCTCCTTGTCAATTTACCAGGCCTGCTTCCTTCTATCCCCAAAGGCGATCACGGCTCATATTTCAAATATGATTCGAGACTTTGTCTGGTGTGGAGGTAAAGGAAATCAAAAGAAACACCACTTGGTCAATTGGGAAATTGTCAAACGCCCATATTCTGAAGGTGGCTTATAGGTTAGAGATCTCGAGCTTGCAAACCTGGTACTGGGTGGAAAAATCCTTTGGAATCTTTATGCAAATCGTTGACACCCTATAAGCAAACTCCTAAGGAAAAAATACCTCAATGGTGCCTCTATGAGAAATCTTCGAACAGAAAATACTCCCAAAGGCACTCTGATCTGGAATCTCTGTCGTCGCAGACTTGATTCCTTCCAAAAGCATCTTTATCGAATCCCAGGGAATGGGAAAAAAACCATGTCGTGGCAAGACAGCATCATGGGCAACGCACCCCTCAATGTTTCAGACGATTTTAAGGAAATCCGCAAGTGGCTATCTCAGCATGGATTCATCAAAGTGGCAGACATATCTTCGTGGGACGCTTCAAGGAGCTGGCGGACTTGGGAGATCTCAGGCATTCCAGATCACTTGCAAATGCAAAAAACTCTCCTTCTAGCTGCGCTGACGGGATTAGCTCATGTCCACCTTGATCTGGATTATTTTCGGCACGAAATGAGAGCGGAGATATAATACAAAAAATGCATAGAGATATCACAGATATTCAATAATATAACAAAAATGTATCAGAGATGCAACCATAAACACATATATACAGTAATACATGATTTCTATTAATGAAAGAATGTATAGAGACTGTAAAAATACAGAGTGAAAGACTCACTAGAATGGTGGAAGCTTATCTCTGAGAAGAGATGTGACAGCTACTCACATTCGCAAGAAGATGATTAGAATGAGGCTCTGAAGGCCTTTTTACAATAGACATGAATGAAAAAAAACCTAGACATCCAAAAACCTAACCCTAGGAGATGAAGCGCCAAAAGTCATGTGGGCCTTGTTTGGGTGAGTTAATACATCAACTTCCCGGGGTCGTAACTTTTGCATACGATCTTTGTTAGGTGCATGATAGCCCATTGAAAAGGTATCGTCGTGGAGATTCATTTTAGGTGCAACATGTAACTTCCATATTGCAAACCTTCTTTCCCAAAAAACATCGTTTAGGGCCTAAAAATGGCCCCGGAAGTTAAAAACTACTAAAAATAGTAAATTACCAAAATTGCCAGAAAATTGTTTTGAGCCGGTTGGAAAAGGTGGGTGGCCACTGATATCCACCTGGATCAATATTCCCTCCTTAGGAAGCAATGGTCTCCATTGCGTTGAGTGCCCGGGGGAGAGAGAAAAGCATCTATTGAATCTACATCTTGATGAGTTCCTTGCCTTGTTAAAGAAGTTGTGTTGCTTAGCTTGTTGAAGGTTGTCACAAACATGTGGCTCAAAGGGTTGGACCTTTTTAACCAGTCTAGATATATGAGATTATTTTGTGCAGAAGGAATCTTTACACTTTGTTGCAATCTTGTCGACCTACTTCTATAGGATAGAAGGTGCTTGGGCGGAGGTTGTAGTGGTTGCACAGATTATGAAGAAGCTGAATTTTGTAGTGCGAGATACTACCTTGCAGCACTGTTTAGGTGGAACAGTAGTCAGAACTACCTCTGGTATTTTGTAGAGATGACCCCCTAGAGAAACAATGACACTGTGAGGTCGAGACTCATAAACAGCATGGTGTCTCCACATATATGGTTGGCCCAAGAGAACATCACAGACATCTAGTGGGGAAACATCACATAATACCTCATCCTTGAAGGGATGGATGTCATATTACAATCGACATTGTTGGCTGACTCGAAGATCTCGTCCTTGGCGAAGCCACCCGATTTTGTATGGTTACGGGTGTGGTGTTGTCGACAATCCCAATTGTTTGACGACCTCTGTTGAGATGAGGTTCTTCTGGATTCCGCTATCAATAATAAAATGCAGTGGGGTCCCCTTCACCCACATCTGTGAATGAAAAAGGCGCTCCCCCTCTTCAAGATCTGTTGGTTCTTCTGGTTGAATTGGTGGGGTTTGCGTCAATGATCTGTCTTTTACTAGTATTTTCATAATCAGATTCTAAATCAGGGTTTGTCTCCTTGTCTTCGATCTCGGCCACCAATGATTGTTTTGAGCGACATTCATCGATGTTGTGCCAGGGGATTTTGTGGAAATCGCACCATTTTCCGGTGTCCTTCTTTGTCTTCTCATGACCCTTCTTTTCCTGTGGCTTGGACTAGTTTTCGGGAGACTGTTTGTTAGGGTCGTCTTTGTTATACTTTGGTTTTTGCTGATTTGCATACCCAAACTCCCGTTTGTTATGGTGCTTAAATTTATGCTCGATTTTAACAGCATATCGATAAGCAGCATCGAGTGATGAGATGTCCAAAAAATCCATCTCAGTTTGGATGTATCTGTGTAGAGCCCCACAGTATTTCAGAACCAAATGTGATTTGGACTCTTTGATACCCAGCTTGGTGCCCAAGGTATGGAAGGTATTGGTGAACTCCATAACTTCTTGGCCCCTCTCTTGTCACAGTGTGGTCCACCTCATGTACTAGTCCTCATAGTTGCCAACAGGGTAATACTATTCCTTTACCGCATCCACAAAAAAAATCCCAAGTGGGCTTGACCCCATATATTCTAGACTCCTTTGTGGAACTTTTCTCCCAGTAAGTTTCCCACCAATGTTTGACATGGGGGAGAGTCTTAAGGAGCGCAAATATGATCTTTTCTCTGTCGAAAAAAGTATGAACAGAAAAACAACCTTCTAATAGATTTAACCATTTATCTAGGGCATCTGCATCAATCTGACCTTCGAATATAGGAATATCAAAATTGACATATACCTTAAAAGGCTAGGTGCCTCCAAAGTGGTCGCTTGATGAAGATGCACCTGATGCTATCGGGAGGCTTTGAAGGATGTGGGAAATATTCTCCATCATTTCGTCCATCTGTCGTGTGAGAGCTTGCTCAAGCAACACACTTATAGGATCGTCTGCTCCGTCGTTTTTCTTTTCTTTCGCCATGGAGGGTTTCTTGGGCGTGTGAGAGCGATTGTCTTCAATATATACAAGCTCAAGACCCAACTTGATATACTCGAACCTCGTCAGGGACATGCACTGAAAAACGATCAAGAGCAGCTTGCCCTGATACCACTGATCTAGATTATTTTCGGCACGAAATGAGAGCAGAGATATAATACAAAAAATGCACAAAGATATCGCAAATATTCAATAATATAACAGAAATGTATCAGATATGCAACCATAAACACAGATATATAGTAATACATTATTTCTATTAATGAAAGAATGTACAGAGACTGTAAAAATATAGAGTGAAAGACTCGCTAGAATGGTGGCAGCTTATCTCTGAGAAGAGATGTGACGGCTACTCGCATTCGTAAGAAGATGATTACAATGAGGCTCTGAAGGCCTTTTTACAATAGACAAGAATTCCAAAAACCCTAGACATCCAAAAACCTAACCCTAGGAGATGAAGCGCCAAAAGTCATGTGGGGCTCGTTTGGGTAAGTTAATACATCAACTTCTCGGGATCGTAACTTTTGCATACGATCTCTGTTTTAGGCGCATGATAGCTCGTTGGAAAGGTATCGTCGTGGAGATTCATTTTAGGCGTGATATCAAAGTAACTTCCATATTGCAAACTTGATTTCCCAAAAAACATTGTTTAGGGCCTCAAAATGGTCCCGGAAGTTAAAAACTGCTAAAAATAGTAAATTACCAAAATTGCCAGAAAACTATTTTTAGCCAGTTGGAAAAGGTGGGTGGCCACCAATATCCACCTGGATCACACCTCCTCTTTCCGGATAAATGGGGCTAGGGACAGTACGATTTCTTCATCGCATCCCAAGGATTTTCTTCTCTTCAATCCCCCCAAGATCTGATTGAACCAACAACCCTTTGGAATCAGGTCTGGTATCCTCTCAACCTTCCTAAAGTAAACTTCTTATGTTGGGTTTTAATGCACGGGAAAGTTTTGACAGGCGAAAATCTGACAAAAAGAGGTATTATCGGTCCTCATAGATGTTCCATGTGTTGTAATGCTCTGGAAACAATGGATCATTTGTTTGTGGGCTTTCCTTTTTCCCAAGAAGTTTGGAATATCTCCCTTCAAGGCCTCAATGCCACAGTTCCGATACAGATCTGAGTCAGTGATTAACTTATTCTCCTCCTGGAAGGCACGTTATCCTCAAGAGATTCAGAGCAGTGAAAATTGGAAAAGAATTTGGCAGGCCATCCCCAAATACATCTGCTGGAAACTATGGCTCGCTAGAAACAAACAAATCGTCACAACACTCTGTCTTCCCCCCTAATGGTGGTTTCTAAAGCAAAAGATCTTCTTCTTGAAACAGTGGAAAATCATCCCTTCAAGAACGAAAATACTCTCATACCTGAAGAAAAGAAACAGATTGGAACATTCACTTTCTAAGATAGAAAACAAACCTCTGTATGATGATCTATCTCTCCAGGATGGCGTTTGCGAGACAAGGATGTTGTTTTTCAAGCTTGGTGGAGGAGGCAATGCATAGCCTTGGTCTTTTTCAATGGCGCCTCAAAAGGAAGGGAACGCAGGAGTTGGCGGAGTGATTTACTCCTTGGATGGATCTCGAAAATATAGCTTCAATTGGGGACTTGGCCAGAGATCAAATAACCAGGTTGAAATTCTCAAGCTACTAAAATCGTGTCAGATAGCGCGTGAAAATGGCATTAAATAAATACAAGTTTTTGGAGACTCTGAAATCCTGATTAAGATCTTAAATATGAATGACCACTTCAGCAATCCAGCGATCAATAAGACATTGCAAAGGCTTTGACAAGTGTTGCAAGACTTCTCCTCCTCTCTATTTTTCCACATCCTTCGTTGATTGAAATAGGAAGCAGATGCAAAGGCGAATATGGGTTGCCTATTGCCCTTAGGTGAATTCAACAAAAATGACAAAGCCCCCTTGTGGATTCCCTTCCCGTAGATTTGGCTCCTCCTCACCTCAAAACTTTGTAAGAATGGAACAAGTTGTACTTAAGTTAAGCGGGAAGTTGTTCCCTTGTAATGATGATTTATTTGGTCTAAGTCCAACCGGTTTCAATTATCAAATAAAATTACCCATTTTAGTTTAAAAAAAAAATGTGTAATGGAAAATGGGAAGGTTCAAACTAATTAGAGTGGATTTATTAATTAAATAAGAAATTAATGTTATATGCATTATCATTAGTTGATTAAGTGAGGATGGCAATATTTTTCCCTCAAATTATGGTTTGGGTATTAATTATCAAACATTTTTTCTTAGGTTTAAAATTACTTCTTTTATAGGTTTAAAATTATGAGTGCAAATGTCAAAGACACCACTTACTTTTGTGGAAATATGATCGAGGCTAGTGATATAAAACTCCCTAAATAAAAATTGTTTTAATTTTGAATAATAATTTTATTTAAGTAAATAATATTTATTAAATATAGAATATGCTAGTGGGTATTTTTAAGGGAGTGAGTAATGAAATTGTATGTATACAATTAATTTCATAAACAGTTTGATTAGTAGGATTAAAATGTTGATCTTTATAGACTATTAATAGTATATGCACCACTATTAGTTAATTAAGTGGAAGATCAAGTGGAAGGTGAGATTCAAATGGGTATTTTTAAGGGAGTGAGTAATGAAATTGTATGTATACAATTAATTTCATAAACAGTTTGATTAGTAGGATTAAAATGTTGATCTTTATAGACTATTAATAGTATATGCACCACTATTAGTTAATTAAGTGGAAGATCAAGTAGAGGGTGAAATTCAAATACTGATTTTCATAGACTATTAATGATATATACACCATTACTAGTTAGTTAAGTGGAAGATCAAATAAAGATCACCATTACTAGTTAGTTAAGTGAAAGATCAAATAGAGGGTCATAATAAATTGTCTAACACTCAATGTAATGCCATCTCACCTACTAGTCCTATGCGTGACAATCAATGCTATGCATCTTCATTAGTTGGCTAAGCAATGGTGATAATTAATTCTCTGGCATATTATTATGACATCTTGTGTATGGTTGTTAACATTATATATAACTTCATTAGTGGGTTAAAAAAAGGCGATAATTAATTATCTCACATATTGTACCATGTCAATTCCTATATTAGTATTATATGCAACACATATAAAGATTAAAATAAAAAAATGTTTATTTTTTTAAATTATTGTAATTTTATTACAAAATTTTAAGTTACTGTGAATAAGAATAAAAAAAAATAAAAAAAAATCTTAATATATTATTATAATTTAAAAACATAATTTTAAATTATGGTAGATAATTTAACAAGAATATAGAGGAAAAAATAAAATCTCAATTATTAAGAGTATAAAAATAAAAATATAATTAAAATATTTTTTTTTAATGTTCAAAATAATTTAAGTTTTGTGTATTGGATATTTTTTTTGTGAGGATTGGTGCTAAGATGTGTATTAAATAATGATCATTATGGATAATTAATGTTATATGCATTGTCTTAATTAAACTTGGTGATATTCTATTATATGCAAGTCATTAGTTAGTTTAAGTAAAAATGGTAGTATTCTCTCTCTCAAAATCTAGTGTGTATATCAATTATTTAATCTGGTAATATTCTTTCTCAAATCTTGTGTAGATATTAATTCTCTAAAATATTTAGAGTGAATAATAATTATCTAAAGTGGTAATGTTCTCTCCCTCAAAAACTTGTGTGGATATTAATTCTCTAAAATATTTCTATGCCATCTCACAACAATTGTATGAAGTTAAAAGAAATTGTTTAAGTTTTTAATATTGAAATTTTTTAAACAAGTAATTTTTATAAATTTTTATATGGTGATAGGCTATTTGACTAATTAGGGGTGGGCTTGATGAGATTTCATGTATGCAATTAATTTCATCTACCACTTGATTAAGTGAATTCAGGTAATGATATGCTTGGATAATTAATGATGTGTGTATTTTTATTAATTAGTTAAGTTCATCGTGACAAAGTTTATGGACCACATAAAATTTGCACCCATTTCAAAGAATTTGAGGATGAGTAGTTGAGTGTAATTGTGGGATCACATGTTAGTGTTGTGTGTAAAAAGAATTTGTTCCATATAACTATGCACCTCAAATACCTTGGAATAGATGCAAATTTTGTTAATTCATAAATTTGCAATAATTATCTCAAATATAATGTTGTGCATTAAAAAAAATGATAATTAATTTTCAAGAAAGCATATTTAGATATTACTTTGACATTTTATATCATTTTCACAAAGTTGTATTCACTTAATTATATAATGTTCACATTTTACTATACTATCTTACCAAGTAATGTTATGTATTAGATGTCCCCGGATGGGGTGCTAGGTGGCGCAATCGGGCCAGGTGGAAACGACAGAGGTGGGGGAGTAAATGCTCCTATCGACCTACCCCAGTCCAGCCATTAAAACCCATGAAGGCGCACAAGCGATCCCTCCCGAGCAGTACTCTTGCGCGAGCGCAAGGTACTCTCTCCCAGCGCACTGACCAGAGAGGAATTATGAGGCGTTTTAATGCCAAGGTTATAACTACTGTTTTGATTTTGGAGCTCGCCATTCGACTTATGC
>JZKD02S1738797.1:102370-115387 GCA_000966675.3 Picea glauca
ACTCTGGTGAAGGTTTCCCCTTTGAAGTGGCAAGTGAACATTGCTCTCAGTAATCAAAGTGCTCTTTCTGGTATTATTCTGGTATCATTTTGGTATTATTGTGGTGTTGTTTTGGTTAGATTGTTGTTCATCTGCCATTTCTAGATATTTATTTCCGCTCTGCATGCTTTTTTATATCTGGAATATTACAAGTGGTATCAGAGTGAGGTTTCGATCCTCAGACCTATGGGTTATAGAGCTCCTCAACAGAAAATTGTGGGTTAATTTTTTTCAGGGTAGAGACGTATTCCGTCGTCTTTAAGCTACAGAGATTTGTCATTACGTGCATAAACACGTGGTTAGGGATTCATACACACAGGAAATAAAAGTGGTACTTAAGCGCACATATTTTGGCCACCCTTGTAACCCCTATTGGTACCCCTTCGAGTGGTAGTGCATCAAACAACACCTATATACGGATCGGCCTAAATATCATGAATCCCTCCATAAATAAATCGATCGACCTCCTGACTGTTATAGTGTCACCGAGAACAACACTCTGGAAGATACTCTCTAGTACCTAGGTAGTCGGGTAGTACGGCTAAGGGCACAGTCTAGCCTTCTTAGTTGGTGCCCTGAGATATTGGTCCAAGTACTATAGCACAGGGCAAACCCTTTTCTTTGAACCCTTGAATACTTAACCCTTGGGATGGAAACAAAAATAGAACAGACAAGATCTATTGCGACGCAATTGTGTCTCTTGCATTTGAGTTGTGAAATTACTACACAATTCTTCATGTTAAGCATTTGGGCATATCACTACAGTATTCTTCAGATCGGAGTATAACTCTGCGGGAGTAAAAAAAATCAAAATGAGTCTGGATCATGTTGGCACCATTATTTGAGACCTATTATGTTGGATTTCTCTCTTCGCCCTTATCACAGTCATACCTATCATTTTTCAGCAAAAAAAAAATTCTTGTGGACCCGACCCCCTTCCAACACCCTTATTTGGGCTTTACCCCATTGGATTCAACTCGTCACCCTGATCGTTGTGATACACTTCACCCATAACCCATTTTATGTGTGATCCCACCCGCCCCTTTTTGTGTTCCCTCGTCATCATGGCCCATACCCGTAGCCAAGACTTGGAAGCTCGCTTCACTACCTTGCACTCTAATTTCAAAAAAACCCAACAAGAAGTGCGACAACTCAATGCCAATATTGCCACCATCAATCAAAAGATACATTCATCCATCGTCGCCTCAATCACGGACCTCAAATAAGACATTACTACCCAGCTTGAATCTGTCACTGTGATGATCTGTGCCAAGCTGCATATCCCTGCAAATCTTCCCTTATCTAACCCACCTTTGCATACCAAAGGTGAAACTTTCTCTCATTCCCGAAATTTTCATCCCCATCACTTTCAGTGTGACCTACGCATTCCGCGTGTGGCTGTGACCAAATTTGATGAATCGGATCCCACTGGTCGGGTAACTCAAATGGAACATTATTTCTCTTTGTATGGCATTACAGATGAGTTGGCCAAACTTTGGTATGGTGTTATCCATCTAGATCAAGAATGTTGGAAATGGTGGCAATGGAGAAAAAATTCCCTCCAAGGGTATGTGGCTTGGACACACTTTATGGAAGAGATTTATGCACGTGTTGACATTGACACAAACCATTTAGGTCGTTTGACAAAGTTGAAAAAAGTTGGCACAGTGGAAGACTTTATAGCTTCTTTTGAGGGGTTCTCTTCTCATACAGAGGGCATGTCTGATGCTTTTTTCCGGGAATGTTTTATCAGTGGCCTCAAGGATGATCTTCGTGCTCATTTCCTCATGGATCGACCTTAGAGTTGGGTGGATGCTACTAAAAGAGCTAAGTAATCACAACAGGTTGTCTCTTCTCAAAACCGAAAACCCTCCTTTATTCCTCACACTAAACCAATAACTCCCACTCCTCCTTCTACTCCACTAAAGATCCATAAACTGACCCAGGCCGAAATGGTTGAACGCCAACTCAAAGGCATTTGTTATAATTGTGATGACAAATATTTTCCAGGACACAAGTGTAAGGAAAAAAATATTTTTATGGCCATCTCGGAGGATGTTTCGGAAGAGGATGTTGAGGCTCCCCTTGTGTCAGTGTCACCTAAACCCACTAACATAACCCCTCCCTCAGACTCTCCCGAAGTAGAACCAGTCATTTCCCTAAATGCTCTCACTAGCTTCTCTGCTCCCCAAACCCTCAAGCTAATTGGTTACATCAAGCATAGGAAGGTCATCATTCTTGTTGATAGTGGAAGCACCCATAATTTAATTCATTGCTGCATTGCCCAAGAAACTAATTTCTATATCCGTGCAGTCAATAATTTTCAAATCATGAATTCCATTGGCAGGTCCATGAAATGTGGAGGGCGTTGTGAAAATGTGTGTCTCCAAATTGGTGAATGCCACCTGAAATATCATATGTTTTCTATCAACATGGGCGGTTGTGACATTATGTTGGGTGCAGAATGGCTAAGGACTTTGGGTCCCACTCTCATGGATTTTAAGGAATTCACCATGCAATTCGACCAGGAGGGACAACAATATAAGTTCCAAGGCATCACCGTCGGTTCCTAGAAGATCATTAGTTCCCATCGCATGGAAAATTTTCTCAAAAAAGGTCATTCTGGCATTATTGCCCAACTCTATGCCATACAAGCAATTGAGACACCCTTTGTGTCGCGGGACCTCCAATCCATCCTCTCTAAACATCAAGTGGTTTTTCCCACTCCCCAGGGACTTCCTCCTTCTCGTGGTGTTCATGATCATCCCATTCCCCTTGTCCTGGGAAGCCTTCATCCCAATATTTGTCCCTATCGTCACCCCTTTTCCCAAAAAAATGAAATTGAGAAAATTGTTCAAGACTTGTTCAACATAGGTGTTATCCGCCCTAGTACGAGCCCCTACTCTTCACCTGTGGTCATGTTCCTTAAGAAAGAAGGTTCTTGGCTCATGTGTCCTGACTTCCACGCCCTCAACAAACTCACCATTAAAGACAAATTTCCCATTCATGTCATTGATGACCTCTTATATGAATTGAGTGGTTCCCAGCTCTTTACTAAACTTGATCTTCATTCTAGATACCACCAGATTCATGTGAAAGAGGCAAACATTCCTAAGACTGCATTTAGAACTCATGAGGGACACTATGATTTTTTGGTCACGCCCTTTGGCTTGTGTAATGATCCCTCCACTTTCCAAAGCCTCATGAATCATGTCTTCCATCCTTTTCTCCGTCATTTTGTCTTAGTTTTCTTTGATGATATCCTCATCTATAGTAAAACATGGACAACCCATATTGCTCATGTGGATCGAGTTCTCCATCTACTCTCTCAGCACCAACTTTTCCTTAAATAATCTAAATATGCTTTTGGTGCCTCGGAAGTCGAGTGCTTGGGTCATCTTGTTGGCAAGGTCGACGTCAGGGTGGATCCTAAAAATATTGAAGCTTTTCAAGATTGGCCTCACCCAAAGACTCTCAATATCTTGCGTGGATTTCTAGGTTTAACAGGTTATTATCGCAAGTTTGTTAAGAATTATGGAAAGATTGTGAGACCTCTCATGGAACTCCTTAAAAATAATTCTTTCACTTGGTCTCCAGCAGTTGCTCAGGCTTTTCAAACCTTGAAGATGGTCATGTGCACCACTCCAGTTCTGGCCCTTCCTGATTTCACAAAGACCTTTGTCCTAAAATGTGATGCTTCCGAGAAAGGAATTAGCATTGCCCTTATGAAAGAGGGTTGGCCTTTGGCCTTTACTAGCAAACAATTGTCTGAGTGAAATTTGGGCAAATAAATCTATGAAAAGGAAATGTTGGCTATTCTGCATGTTGTGGGTCTTTGGAGCCCTTATCTATTGGGGCAACGCTTCCAAATTAAGATAGATCATCAAAGCCTCAAGTATTTTCTGGAACAACGCCTTTCCTCCCAGAGCAACAAAAATGGGTGACTAAGATCTTTGGATATGATTATGAGATCATTTACAAGAAAGGCAAAGACAATGTGGTTGTCGATGCACTTTCCATAAAATATGAAGACGAAGGGTCCCTTTTCTCTCTCTCCTACATTGTACCAGATTGGCTCCAAGTTGTTCTCCAAGAATGGCTACACGATCCCAAAAGTTTGCATCTAATACAACAATTGCAGTCCAATTCTCCAGTTTCCCTAGGGTACTCTTGGCTCAATGATGAGATTCAATACAAATGTCATTTGTATTTAAGTAAACAGTCAAAACTTAAATCCAGTGTACTTTCTGAGCTCCATGCTACACCCATAGTTGAGCACTCCAAGTTTACCAAAACCTATGACTGGGTCAAACATTCTTTTTTTTGGGATGGTATGAAACATGAAGTTCATAATTTTGTGGTTGAATGTGATGTGTGTCAACGCAACAAGGGTGAAACAGTCAAATATCATGGCACACTACAACCGCTTCTGATTCCACCTTCTATTTGGCGGGATATCTCTATGGATTTTATTGTAGGATTACCTAAATCAGACAATAAATAAGTCATCATGGTGGTAGTTAATCATCTTTCCAAGTATGCTCATTTTTGTTCTCTTCAACACCCATTTACAGCATCCACTGTCGCTCAACTTTTCATGGATTAGGTCTTCAAGCTTCAAGTCATGCCACATTCTGTTGTCTCTGATCGCGACCCTACTTCCACCAACAATTTTTGGCAAGAATTTTTCAAGCTACAAGGCACCCAATTGCATCTCAACACAACTTATCATCCCTAAACTAATGGTCAAACTGAAATTGTCAACGAGTGTTTGGAAACATATTTGAGGTGTTTTGCATCGGAGAGGAAAAATTAGTGGGATCAATGGTTACCACTAGCTTAATGGTGGTACAACACTTCATACCATACAGCTATCGACATGACTCATTTTGAAGTGGTATATGGACAAAAGCCACCCTCAATTCTCTCATATTTTCCAGGTGTCTCGAAGGTCCAGGCGGTTTACCAAACGCTTACAGTTCGAGAGGCTATTCTTTGTACCCTCAAAGAGAATTTGGTCATGGCCCATAATCACATAAAGCAACAAGCAGATCAAGGTCACTATGAACGTCAATTTGCAGAAGGAGATCGGGCGTTTCTTCAACTGCAACCCTACAAGCAAAGGTTGACCATTGTCAGAAAATGGCACCCAAATTTTATGGTCAAGCATATGGGATAGGTAGCCTATCAGTTAGCTTTTCCTAGTCATTCTAAGCTCCATCATGTTTTTCATGTTTCATGCCTAAAGAAGGAGATTGTAACTAAGTGCCAAACTCAAACCAACCTTCCCGAGTTGGACGAAGAAGGATCCATTTGGCTATAGCCACAAGCAGTTTTGGACCAGCGTGCATTCATATGCGTCAACGAACCATCAAGGAAGTGTTATTCCAGTAGAAAGATACAAATCCATCATATGCCACTTGGGAACCAGCTACCATTCTGCAGCAATTTCCCCATCTCAAGCCTTGAGGACAAGATTTTTTTTAAGGGGGAGGACATGTTAGGGACCTAACCCCTCACGTAGGTTGAATAATATATTTCCATGTAATAAAGGTCAATATTAATAAGTCATAGCAATAAGGAAGAATAAGTACAATGTAAGAAGACCTAATAGAAGCTTCCACTTCTAGAAGGATCTTCCTCTAGATGGTTATTTTGATAGACATATTTAGTATAAATAGAAGTCGAGGGTATGAGAACTTTTGTCTTGGATATTATTGTAATAGAGCTCTGCTCTGCTGGAGGTTTCCCCCTCGAAGAGGCAAGTGAACATGATGTAGGAGCATCCCTCCACGTCAACAAATATGTCATCAAGCCAACACATAGGCACGAAATGGAGAAAGGGAGAGGCATTGGCCCTCCCATTTTTTAATTCAAAAACTGATCCTATAAGGATTTGTGTTGTAAGTTCGTAAGAACCAAGCCATGCCTTTGTACAGGTAGTGGATAGGGTCGCCTTAAATGGCTGAGTGTAAGCAGGCCTAGATCGTAGTCAGGTATGGATAATCATTCAACATAATGAGCCATAGGATTATGGTGTCTTAACTGAGACAGTGATGGCACTAAGGCGGTGGAGAGGATAAGCTCGTAGAGCCCTCTTTTGTAAAAAAGAGACTTAGGAGAGATATTTGAAGGAGAGAGGTCTTAGAAGCAGAACTCGGGATAGAGTTAGAATAGGAGAAAGAACTGGGACTATGTTGCAGTCCAGTTTTTGTAAAAACATCTATATAGACACACAGAGATAATAGAAAAGCAGTTTTTCCTGCACATGGTGTGTTTATGTATTTGTGTTCATTGTTATGATTTTATATGCCATTCATGTTTTGAATGTATGAACTGGTGAAGTATTGTATAAGTTTCAATTGTTTCTCATCTTTGAGTTTGGAGTGCAAGGAGTGCACATTGTCCGCAAGGAGTGCATTGACAAAGGTTAGTTAACCTCAGAGAAGCTCAGGAGAGATAGATTTGAATCTTCATCAACAGAAGTGCAAGAAGTACACAAGAAGAACTCTGTGTTGAGTTCGGAAGAAGATAGAGTTACTGAACATTCTGTAAGGAGGAGCTCTGCAAGGTGTGCATCGAGCAAGGAGGACACTGGGAGGGCGAGAAGAATTTATTGTCAAGAAATCCTTTGATTTGAGTTTAACGAAATCATAGAAACGCAAGGAGTGTGTGGGAAATCGAAATCCTATAAGGATCAAGCTCAAAAGAGATAATGCAATGAGTGTGTGGGAGTCAGAATTATTCCAACTCCTAAAGCTCAAAAGAGATAACGCAAGGAGTGCGTGGGAGTCGAACTTATTCCAACTCCTAAATCTCAGAAGAGATAACGCTTTCAAGAGCACAAGTGAGACCCAGATAGTCAGGTTCGCAGTAGAAATTTCAAAGTTCAAATCCTTTGAACACTGAAAAAATATTCCAAGGTGGAAGCATTCAAAATCTCAAGAGGAGGAGTGACAGAAACCATTTGATCGGTTGTGGAAGGGATCCTGGACCGTTATATCTACATCCAATGAATGAAGGAAGCACAGAGGAGAGGAACCGACCCAATCTGTTGGATCTGAGCGTAGAGGTCCAGCGACCATTGGATCCGGAGGTAAGTGCACAAGACTTAACCCTTGTGTGCGCAGGAGAGTGGACTCGTCAAAGTCCCGAAGTGAATAGGGACCATCCATTGTTCAGGGCGACGAGTGGCGAAAGATCCGATTTTTCGGGTGAAATCACTCTGGAAGGAAGGAGTGCGCAGGATTTAGAACTCCCAAAACCCAAAAACCTGAAGCGGATAGAGGCCGTGAGATAAAGGGGGAGATATGCGTCAAGAGAAAGTTTGTTTCGGGTGAAAGCACTCCGAGAGAAACGAGTGCATAGGATTTTGAAACTCCCGAAACCCGAATAGTTGAAGCGTCGAAGAGAGGAAGAGGAATATGGACCGTCATATCCAACAGAGCACGTGGCGATAGATCATGAACTCCAGGAGAAAACACTCCAGGAGAACACGAAGGATGAGAGTTTTAAAACGCCAAAGCCCAAACAGTCAAAGAAACTGAGAACCATTGATTTGGTTTGGACAGGTGTCACCCGATCATGAACTTCGGAGGATCGTACTCCGGGGTTTTTGTGGAGTTGTGTTTCAGAATATCTTGAAGCGTCGAAGCTCGAAATGTCTAAGGGTCGTTGATCTGAAATAAGGAATGTGGATCGTTGATCTATGAGGAAACACGTGGAGGACGGAGATTCACTCCGTTGGATAGTCGTTGGATCAGAGAAGGACAGGTGTCAGAAAATCCAACACTCCAGAAGGATTCACTCTGGATATTTGTGGTGGTTGATATTTGAGATCGTCGAAGGCCGAAGTCCCAAAGAGGACGACAGACGTTGATCTGGAAGCGGACACGTGGCACCATATCTGAAATTTTGGGTACATAGCACTTCGGAGGATAGCAGAGGGTGAAAGCGTTGAAGTCCCGAAGGAGATCTCGATCATTGATCAAGGAGGAGGTTGAAAGACCATTGATTTGGATGAGGAGGCCAAAGTCCCGAAGCGGGAGCAGAACCGTCGATTGAAGGGGACGCGTGGCAGAGGATTTTCCATTTCGGAGAAATCTCTCCGGAAGAAATGAGAATTTGAGAATTGAAAATCCCGAAGGCCAGACTTGCGGAGGAGATTGTGGCCATAGATTAAGGGGGATAGGTGTTGATAGATCTTCCACTCCGGAAGATTGTCATACGGGAAAATCAAAGTTTGAGATTTGAAACTCTCGAAGGCCGGAAAGTCGAAATCAGACGCAATCGTTGATATGAACGGGAGCTACGTGTCGATAGATCATGGAGATATGGAATCATTTGTTTGCGTAAGGACACAGCCCAAGGACACATGTGAATAAGGGTCTTAGCAAAAGGAGCTTGCAGAGCGTGAGAAATTGAGATTTCTGAAGGCTGGAAGCCCGAATTAAATTAGGGTCGTCGATCTAAGAAGGGAAATCGATGGTAGGGAATCATTGCGGGGAGCAGAGGTGAAATTAGTGAACGTGCTAGTTCACAGTCCGTAATGCGTTGGATTCGTTGATCTCGTCGGGGAAGGAGATCAGGTGAGCACTTTCAAATTGTAGGGATAAGGCTCTTCCGTAAAGGGTGATCACATTGGCGGTCCGCAATTGTTGTGAACCATCAATCGACAGGGCAGATTGATAACGGTCGAATCATGACCATAGAAACCAGGCGGGTCTGACAGGACCTGCGCACAGAAAAAAAAAGGGGACCTGTGTAATATTAATATGGGTCTAGAAAAGGCCCGAAGAGTCAATTCGACTAAGAAGAAAGAAAGATCCTAGACCAAGAGGTCGCAGAACCCCAGGAGGGTAGGGGGACTGCATCAGAACATTGCTCTTAGTAATCAAAGTGTTGTTTATGGTATTATTCTAGTATCATTTTGGTATTATTGTGGTGTTGTTCTGGTTATATTGTTGTTCATCTGCCATTTCTAGCTATTTATTTCTATTTTGCATACTTTTTTATATCTGGAATATTACATCATTTGTTAGCTTATGTTCTTTATCTAAGATGATTTTATCAAGATATTTGAAGTCACTAATGGTTAGTATCTTATAACTCCATAAGCTATAATTATTTTTGGTCAATTTTCCAAATTTTAGAAATACTAAATGATGTACACGAACCATTCTTAACACACAACCAAACTAGCTATACCATATAAATGATTAAATCTAAATACTACAACTCAACAAAGGATTATTATACAAGTTTCAAGAAATGTCTTTCTCCTCTATGTTTTCATACGATAGTTCAACAATTATAGAATAAACAATGCATCTCTATCACAAATGAGCTTTTGGCCATAATAAGCATTTACACATCTATTGACTATCATGTATCCCAAATAGCAAAAACAATAGTTTTAATGTCGGTGCTTCTAATAGGAACTCATCCTCTACAACAATTTCTACATATGGCCTTTTATATATGATTTGTCACACACTAAGTGGAGATGTTAAGATTATAGCACAAAGAGGAATATCCCTGATAACCAACAAACCTCATGTTGAACTTCAAGTCCTCTAGATCACAAGTCCTCTATCATGTGTCAAGATGTGTGTAGGTTTCAATATTCATGCCACCGGGTTCACAAGTCCTACAACAAAAAGGACATTGAATGGTATTCTTTAATATGTAGGGATTTTGAGAGTCGGACAATTAATGCAATTAAAAAATTTCACTTCATTTACTTGAGGTTTCCCATACCCAATCCTTGTGAAGTTTCATCCTTTAAGGATGATTTGAAATATAAATTACAATAGTAATATTTCACTTCATTTACTTGAGGTTTCCCATATCCAATCCTTGTGAAATTTCATCCTTTAAGGACGATTTGAAATATAAATTACAATAGTAATATTTCACTTCCCTTCAACCCAATCTCAGCCAGCATCCCAAAAGAGTAAATACAATGTGAGTGTACTTAAATAACACAATGCTACAACCCTTAGGGCACACTTTTCAATGCATTTAATAAATTTGATTGTCTTATTGCAAGACATTATAATAGCAACAAATTTTCTCCTTTATCTTTTGGATTGTCTTAAATCATTTAATGAATTCATCTATATGTTATGTCAAATAAACATGAACAACATGGGCTAAAATCTACTCAATCATGAAGATAACATAAGGTGAAAATCATACACAATATTTGGAAAAATGTAAACTTCATATGTATATATGTAACATAGAGTATAAGTACATACCATAGATTTATCACAAAGTTGGTACAAGTCAAACTCTCTAAAACCTAGCTAGGGAAAACATAAGAAACACTGGCCACCACCTCCTCTTAGCTAGTAATCGCTCCCAACCTGAGTTTTCCACTCCACCAAAGATCCTTAACAAGATAGCATCAACACCGACAAGTCCTCCTTGGAACATACAAAAAGATTGTATCACACAATCTCTCCATATTAGCATTCATATATTCATTAGGGTTTAAAACCCTAGACATGTCACATCACACAAGTACATGGAAATACAACTCTAGTGCTAGCGTCCAAGTCTACAAGTCCATCCTAGGGTTTGAGTCCTCAAACCCTAGGTCTTCAACTTTGGCATCAACAAAAGCACCAAGACCCCCACGGAACATCAAGAATATGTTGACATGGGAAAATTCCCTTCGTCAGCTACACAATTTCATGGAAATATCCCAATTAGATATTTCACCATTGAAATTGGAAAACCCTCTGGTTTATGGCTAGTTGTCATTATCTATTTTATGATTTAATTTTAAATGTAGATTGAAATGCAAGTGCAGAATACAACTATCCTAAAATTAATCTAATCTTATTTATCTTGGCTAGATATTGATAAGAACTAATAGGCATGGAACCAACATATATAAATGCAACCAATAAAAAGGAAATAATTCACTAAAATATAAACTGTAGGAATTTCTAGATAACCCACAATAATTCCTACATTTTATTTTTTAGTGAATTATTTCCTTTATATTTCTTGTGTTTATATATGTTGGTGCCATGTATATTAGTTTTTATCAATATCTATCAAGGATAAATTATATTATATATATAAGCCCCAAGGGTTAGCTCAAGTGGTGAGGAAGTCACAGGTTTGAATCTCTTGTTCCCCCTTGGGGTTAGGCCCCGTAATCAGGGTCGGTGGTTTACACTGTTTACCATCCATGAAGTGGGGAAGTACTCGAGGGTTTCTCGCGAGGTATTCCATCCATCGGAATATATAAATAAACAGAGACAGAACTAGTTTTTCATTAAAAAAGGGGTTACTACATAAATGCAACATTTACAAGAAAAATTCCAAGAATGTTCATATAGATATATAGGTCTATATATAGAAGTTGATTTTTTAAAACATCTTCTAAGCAAACCTACCAGAGATTACCACGAACAACTTTTTTCATAAATTGTCCCAAAATAAAAACAACATAAAAATACACAATATTCTATGGTAAGTCACCATCCTGAGCCTCCTTCCCTTCTGCAGCAAGGAGAGGGCCCAACTCTTTGAATTCCATGGGTTTATGTGGTTGACCCCCTGTTTCTTCCTCTCTAAATACTCATTGAACGGAGTTCACTAAATCGTGGTTGTTGGATTCTAAAGAGAGAGAGTTTTGTGGTAGAATCATCATTCGTAGTTGTTGGCATTTTGCCTCTAAAGCATCAATCATCCACATATGTACCTGGAGCACTTCTAAAACATTGGCCACATTTCTAGATACAACATATTCCATCTCTGTTAGTTTCACATTGATGTAATAAAGAGTTTGATTTTTTTCTTGGTTGGCCTCCTCATGTCTATGGAGGATCTTCTTCACACCTCTCTAGTTGATATCGCCCATTTTAACTAGAAAAAAATATTGCACAAAAAAAGATGTTGAGCCAAAGAAACTTCCCACCACAATTCCCAATTCCAAACCAAACCCATTGAGAGTTAACCCCAATCCCAACTCTGTTAAAATTTAGAACGGATGAATTTATATGAAAACGCAGAGCTCGAAATGCAGATAGAAAGGAAATAGGAAAAAGAAACAAAGAAACCTAATAATTTCCAAATTGCTCCAAGAATACCGCCAGCATTGAGGAAGTTGAACAACTCACACTCGTTTCCTTCTAAATCCCACTGATGTCACGCACCCAACACTTGAAATCACTTCAACTCTTGAAACCCCATATAGCCACCACGCCAAAGTTCCCAAACCAGACCCACCAAAGCCAAAATACTCTCCTCTCCACCTGAAAAAAAAAACCACTACAACTCAAATCCATCGCTCAATTGATACCACATTTCAATAAAATTCCACACATTTCATTCAATAGCACCTCAAGCTAGCCAACTATTCAAGCGTGAAACCAGTGAGAGTTTCCTACCATATCTTCCCTTACGTATATTGTTCATGTTTTGCATCGAAAGGGATGATAATTTAAATACCACTTTGGTGAATGGGGTCAGTGGATAAAACCCCATTTTTAATTAACATCCCAACATTTAAATGAGAGGTTATTTTGGCCCAATGGTACGCTAAGATATTAAGCTCTCTTTTGATGTGGAAGAATGATATTTGCCCAAAAATTACGACCATGCATCTTATCCTCGATAGGAAAGAGTTCAACGCATTGCTTCCCACGTCAACATGATTTACCATGGATTTTATGACCAACATCGAGTCCCCCAAAACCACGATATCATTAATTCCTAATTCATTTTTGATACATAGGCCCATCCACAACGAATAGGCCTCAACGAGGTTATTGAAAACATTTCTTAGCCCCCAAGCATAATAAATCAACCTTTTTCCTCCAATATCATGGATATCCCCCCTACTCCTATTTCCCATGTTCTTAGCACAATATATTAAAGTAAGAGCATATATCAATAAACATGAGAAAAGACTATAGTTGTAGCATCTATTATTTCAAAATTCTAGAACACCATTAG
>JZKD02S1738797.1:150038-178443 GCA_000966675.3 Picea glauca
TTGGTTTTACTCATCTTCATCCTTCATCCTTTCAATTTTTTCTTCAACTATTTTCTTTCTTTGTGCCTTCGCTTATGCTTCAACTTTTTCCTTCTTTTTTTTTTCAACAACACATATTTTAGCTTCAAAATCAACTTTCCTTTTAAGTGTTTGTTCTTCAATTCTCCTCTCTCCTTTTACTTTTGCTTCTATTGTTAGCTTTCCAACTTTGGCCTTATATTTTCTTTTCTTTTCTTCCTCAACTTCAATAGCTTGTTGTATTCTCACGTGCAATTCTTCATATAGGAGTGCTTTCTTATTCAAATCTTCCTTAGGATTTTCTTGATGGGAATATGGCCAAATGATAGCCACATAAGCTCTATGGTTATACACCACTTCTAGAGGGTCAAGTATAAGAAATATGCCTTCCCCTAATATTTCATCCTCCATATTTTCAGCTTCCATTGTTGTAAACATGGAATCAATTAGTCCATATAATCCAATGTACATAGGATAGGTAGGACACAAATTTTTTTGTAGATGAGACAAGGTGGCATTAAATAAATGGATTGATAAGAAATTATCAGATGAGAAATCAATCTAGTGCATACATGGAAGAGGGTGTGAATAGATTTGGTTTCTCCATACACTCTGATGTAAGTGGATTTTTCATCCAGTTACCAGTTACCAGTCACCAATATGTCCTGGAACCTAAATAACTTCTTCAAGTAATCTTAGGAATTTATTTCAAAAACATCACTCACAAAAGGGAGAAAACAAATGATCACATATTATAGTGTAGTGGTGCATGTACTAATGTTCCCAAAGGTCTTGTCAATACACCTGGACTGGTAGACAAGTCACTTTCCAACTCTACCCTATCTCAAAGAAAGGTTTAGTAGGACATACAATATCCATCATATAATATTGATGACATATAAAATTCAGGTAGTGTATTGAGCGTGGGGTATTTGTCCCTTACCACTACATCATTCATCATATTTGAAAAGATAGCAGCTTATTTGAAAACCATTCCCTCCTTCGATATGGTATATAAAAGAGGAACCCAAGCCTCCTTGAAATATGTATCATTTTTCTATCCATACAACCTACTTACCATAACACTCGAATGTCTATATGGTTCCCTTAATGAAGGAGGGTATATTTTTGTGTCTCGAGCTTTGAACTACTTACCATCAAATCACCAAGAAAATTTTACCACCCATGCATTGGTCATGTGGGCATCCACTATGGGAAAGTTGTAATATGTATCTAGGTAGTTGGCTTTGAACAAGGTTATACACCTACCTTTATCATTTGCCATTGTTTTATTGTCAATGTTGGTGTGATCCATGACCCATCTGATCATCTTGGCATAGGGCACTATGGTTTGCCTAGAAGCTACATTATGCAATTCTGACCTCTATATTTAGGAAGGTGGTGGCATCTTTCTCTTCCTCTTTGATTGGGTCAACAAATGTGGAGGTCCATGTTTCTTCTTTGAACATTTGTGAAATTTCCCCATATTATGGAACATTTTATAGACCTATGAAGCTTGAGATATATGAGAATACAATATGCATTGTCTCCCTATATTTAAGATTCATTGAAGTAATCTCCAACTTGGCCTTCTTTTGCTTCTCATGCTTTATCTTCTTTGGGGCAATATAAATAGTGTTTGAGAAAACAGAGTATTCCAACATAGGATAAACACATTAAGAAACCACTCACACAACCAAATCAAATATCATAACATCAATGTTTTCACATGGTTAAAACCCTCAAAGAGGGAAACAGTCCATGGCCTCAATCAACGTGGCCAGTTGAGGCAATATATCAATGCAAAAGAAAAATATTTTACAAGATATTTTCTCACAATAAATCATGACCAAATAAACCTTCATGATATTTAAATACAAATCATCGACCAATCAGGTGTTAAGTCACGGATAAATATAGCCATTAAGATCAAGGAGAATATGATTCATTGGATCACTCTATGTCTAGAACATATTGTGACCATCATATTACATAACTAAAGAAACAACTCACAACTACCAATTACTATGATGTATACTAAAGAAACACACTTTTACCTAAAGACACATTAGACCAAGTTGATCTTAACTAACTACTAAGTTTATAAATATCTTAACAACCCCCCTTGAGAACAATTTGGGATGGAATTGAAGGATTTACAAAGGTGACACAATAGGAGAAGGAAGGAGGCATTAAAATCTATCCCCCCTTAATGACAACTTCCTAAACTCTTAAAATAGATTGAAGTTTGGAAAATGTCTACAACTTGATCATCGGTAAGGAAAAAAATCACTTCAAGAACACAATCATGAATGAGATTTCTAATGAAGTGTATTTGTATCTCAATGTGTTTGTTGCACTAATGTTGAATTGGGTCTTTGGTGATATTGATGGCACTCTGATTTTCTCACCAAAGGGTGTTTGGATGTCATTGTTGGAATCCAAAATCTAAATGGATCTGTTGAAGCCACAAGGCCTCTTGACTTGCATTAACCATTGCTTGGTACTCTACTTTTTATTAACAAAGAGAAAGAGCTTGTTGTTTTTTATGATCCCATGTGAAAAGTCTAGAACCAAGACCGAAAACATAACCTATAGTAGACTTTTTATAATCAAGGTCACCATCCCAATCTGAATCAGTGAAACCATCCAAAAAAGTATTCCCCCCATAATTGTAATGTATCCCAAACTGAATTGTACCCCATACATACCGAAGTGTCCTTTTTGTTACTTTTCAATGGATTTCATGGGATGTTTTCATATACAAGGAAACAAGGCCAAAAGCAAAGGAAATATCAAGATAGGTATAAGTCAAATACAAGAGGCTACCAACTAACTGACAGTACAAAGTGGCATCAACTTCAGGAGTAGTACAAGTGGAAACAATTTTGACTCCGGACTAGAAGAGAGAAGGGGCTAGTTTACAATATTCTATGTGAAAGAGGTGAAGAAGGTCATATGCATACTTAGACTGGGAAAGGGAAATTCCTTCCTTAGTTTGTAATACTTGGAGTCCAAGGAAACAATGCAAATAACCTAAGTATGTCATTTCAAATTTCTTCTTAATGCTAGATTTCACATGGGTTAAAAGTTTAGGGTCATTATTAGTGAGGATAAGGGCATCAACATAAAGAACAAGTATTATCAATTGGATTCCTACTTTCTTGGTATAGACATTAGGGTCATAATGACATCTAGAAAATCTGGTGTCAAAAAGAAAGTTATCCATTTTATCATACCAAGCTCAAGGAGATTTCTTAAGACCATAAAGATATTTCTTAAGGTGGCATACAAGGATGGAGTCATTTTGAACATATTCAAGAGGTTGGTCCATGTAGATTTGTTCTTATAGATCCCCATGCAAGAAGGAGGATTTGACATCCATCTGATGGACCCTCCCATATATGTGAGGCGGAAAGGGCTAGAACAAAGTGGATTGAATTCATTTTGGCCATGGGGGAATAGGTTTCATTGTAGTCAATTCCTTCAACTTGAGAGAATCCTTAAAACTAACATGTCCTTATGTCTTTGAACACTTCCATATAATATTACATACTTAGTTCTATATACCCATTTACATCTAATAAGTTTTCTTCCTTTTGGAAGAGGTACAAGATCTCAAGTATCATTCACCATTAAGGAATGATATTCGTCATTCATTGTTGTGTCCCAATATGTATGGTTAGAAGATTCTACAAATGTTTCTAGATCATGAGTCATTGAAACTTGAGCCAAAATAGAGGAGGCTTGCTAGAACTGTGAACATGCATGACATTTATCTATAGGATCACTAGCAAGATCCCCAACTACTTCTATTGTTGAAAATATCCATCTGGGAAGCGGGGGTATTGGTGTAGGTTCATGTTCAATGGACTCATCTACAAGAAGGTGAGCAGGTAGAGGTGGATTTTCGTCCTCACTATCATCATCTGAAGAAGTAACTAGAATAGGACCAAAAGATGTGTTAATACATGTACAAAGCCCCATTTTATGTGTAGAACCCCTTATTAATCCCTAGATATTAAATTATTACATTTATAGTATTATAATTGTATGTCAGATAGAACCCTTCATGGTACCCTTTCATTATAATTGTACCCCTTTGTCTCCTATATATATACTAAGGAGACCTAGTCTTAGGAGCATCTTATGTCATCACATATTGTATTTTGAAGTGGATATATTTTAAAAGGATTTTTCCCCCTCGAAGTGGACTGTAATTATTGACTTTTTGTCACTTTTAAGGTGTTGGATCATAACATTTGGTATCAGAGCATTGATCCTATGGTTTTTTCTTCTCCAAGCAAGTCATCTTATAATTTTCGCTATCAAAAAATTTCTAGAACGAATCAGACAACGAAACTTGGAGGTTATTTAAAAGAAATATCAAGGTATCTTTGGAAAATATTTCATCTCTTGGGTTGTTACGATTTCGTAGATACACCATGTGAAAGATAGGGTTTTTGACTAGTCCTATTACTAGTCTCAAGCATGTGTTTCGAGTAAAATCGTCATATCTTCTTCAGAAAGGATCCAAATTTAGTGAGACCAATTGAATTTGAAAGAGGACATTCTTTAGTATTTTTTATACAAACTTAAGAATCAGATATCAAATATTGGGTGTGTGGCATTCCAAAAATTAGAAAGGTTTGAGAAAGTTACCCTAAATTTCAATTGGCACATCCAATTTTGGTCAAAACTATGGCATTGAAGAGAGGACATATCAGAGTAATAAATGCCAAAATTTCATACTCAGAAGGGCCAAAATTGCAAAAATACATCAGAAGGAAGGTCAGTTAGGAGGACAGACTCCAAATTAAGCGTTTGAAAGGTATGTAACTTACAATTGGCATAACATTTTATTGGAAGGTATGTTTTTAGTGATTCAAAAAAATTTATAAAGAGGAAAAAGAGGAGTATTATTATATTTATTCTATATGGGTCCAAAAAATATGTCAACACTAATTAAACCTGCAGAAATATCATCTATAACTCGTGAAGAAAATGATGAGATACATAACAGGTTGTCCAAATTGAAGGAACAACTTAATGATTTGAGTGCCAAGTCAATAAAAAATAATGATTTTGTAAACTCACAAGTACAAATTCAAGAAATGGAAAGGAAGATGAATGCAATGGAAAATAATATGGAAGAAAATAAGAATGACATGAAAAAGAAGATGGATGAAAATAAATAAGAAATACAAAATTCCATGAAGGAAATGCAAAATTCCATGTCTTCTATGATCTTCCAAGATCCAGATGAGAGACCCCCTAAAGGAGATATAAAAAATAAGTAACTCGTGAAAATAAATGTAGTATTCATGTTGAACAAATTGTCGATAATGAGCAATTTTCAACTAGTGAATTTAACTCTAATAGTGGAGTTAATTATGGTGGGGTCCTAAAATTCAACTTTCCCAAGATTGAATTAAAAAAGTTTGACGGAGCAGAGGTATTTACTTCGGTGAACCAAATGGATCAATATTTTGAACTACATAATATTATGGATGACAAGAAAAGGATTTGCATAGCAACTTTGAACTTTGAGATAACTGTATCAATGATATCAATGGATAGTGAAAAGGCAGCCCCATTTTTATCATTATACTTGAGGTCTATTTACAAGAGACTCGGAAGCACAGTATGGGAAAGTTTGGGAACATGACTACTATAGTCAATTGACAAGAATCGAGCACTTAGGTGATATTGAAGAATATAATTCAAAATTTCAGGTATTGGCCATAAGGGTGGATAACATAAGTGATGCACAATTGTTAGAAGCTTACATGGGTGGATTAAAATAATACATTAAACATGATCTTTTCTTAAGAAATCTTGCAAATATTATGGAAGTTGTGTAATATTCCCGTCATATTCAAGGCAGGAATAAGGGTACGCACATGTCTACCATTGGAGCATACACAGGAAGAAGATATCATTTTGGGGTTTATAAGACAAGTATATCTCAACCAACAAGTTTGACACCTCAACAAATCGATGAAAGAAGAGAAAAAGGACTATGTTTCAACTGTGACAGCAAGTATAGTAAGGGGCATAAATGCGGTGAGAATATTTTTTTCTACATAGACTATGAAGAGGAAGAAGATTGGGAATTGGAACCACCACGAGATACAGATCTAGAAGAGACTACTCCAACAATATATTTTCATGCATTGGCCAACATCAATACTCCACAAACCCTCAAGATACAAGGATACATCAAAAATAAAAAGGTAACAATATTTATTGATTCTGGCAGTACCCATAATGTCATCAATTACAAATTGGAAAAAGATCTCAATTGCTTTGTATATCCCACACCAGATTTTCGAGTAATGATTGCAGATGGAGGTACTATAAATTTTTCAAGGAAATTCCATAGTATTAATCTCAACATGGTGGAGTATTTTCTGTATAGCCCCATGATTTTCATCCAAATGGGGGGTGTTGATGTTGTATTAGGGGTCCAATGGTTACAATCATTGAGAACAATGGCCTTTAATTTTCAACATCTTTTCATGAAATTTTCCTCAGATGGAAAATAAATTGAGCTTAGAGGTATCCAAGGCAAACCCTATAAGGTGATAATCTATAATAGCATGACAAAACTACTCAAAAATGGATTTCGAGGTGTAGTTGTACAGTTCTGCTCACTTGATGTTCAAACATATATATCCTCTGCTCCACTAGACCTCCAAATCATTATCAACAATCATTCCAAAGTATTTGATGAAATGCCTAAGGTTCATCCACCTGCTCGAGATCATGATCATGTTATCCATTTGCAACCAAGAAGTGTACCACCTAACATTAGGCCTTACAAGTATCCACATGCACAAAAGAGTGAGATTGAGCACATGATCCAAGAAATGTTAGAGGTCGGCATCATGCAACCTAGCCAAAGTTCTTTCTCTTCACCAGTGGTGATGGTTGAAAAAAAGGATGGTTCATGGTGTATGTTCCAATATTATATAAAAATAAACAAAATGACCATCAAAGATAAGTTTCATATTCCTGTCATTGATGAATTATTAGATGAATTGCATGGAGAAAAATTGTTTACTAAGTTGGATCTTCATTCAGGATATCATCAAATCAGAATGAGGGAGGAAGGTATTCCTAAAACAACTTTTAGAACACATGAAGGTCATTATGAGTTTTTGGTCATGCCATTTGGACTTACTAATGCACCTTCAACAATTCAAAGCTTGATGAATTCTATTTTCAAGTCCTTCCTTATATAATTTGTGTTAGTATTTTTTTATGACATACTAATCTACAGCAAGTCTTGGGAAGAGCATGTAGAACATGTTGATGGAGTATTACAACTATTGGAAGAGCAACAACTTTATGCAAATCCTTCCAAGTGTGCCTTTTGGGTTCAAGAAGTGGAATATTTGGGTCATATTATATCTCGTGAAGGTGTAAAAGTGGACCCTAACAAAATTAAAGCTACGAGGGAATGGTTGATCCCCAAAACCTTGAAGAAACATAAAGGATTCTTAGGTTTAATAGGATATTATCACAAGTTTGTCAAGAATTATGGTCAAATAGATGCACCTCTAACAACATTATTAAATAAGGAATCATTTTCTTGCACTGAAGAAGCAACCAAAGATTTTGAAAAACTTAAGGAGGCTATGTATACTACTCTCGTCCTAGCCACGTCGGACTTTACAAAAACATTTATTGTGGAGTGTGATGCCTCAAGCCATGGAATAGGTGAAATTTTAATGCAAGAAGGAAGGCCCCTTGCCTTTGAAAGAAACCAACTTAAGGAAAAAACTTAGTCAAACCCATCTATGAAAAAGAAATGTTGGTCATACTACATGAAGTTCAGAAATGGCACCCTTACCTAATAGGAAGACACTTCAAGGTAGAAACATATCATGATAGTTTGAAGTACTCCTTGGAGCAACGATTATCTTCAGAAGAGAAATAAAAATGGGTCACAGAGATTATAGGTTATGAATTTGAAATTATCTACAAAAAAGGAAAACATAATGTTGTGGCAGATGCCCTTTCAAAGAAAGAAGAAGAAACAGAAGGTTCATTATGTGTTACTTCCATTATGCAATTTGAATGGGTGGAAGAAGCAAGGATAGAATGGAAGCAACATGTATGCAAGATCATTCAACAACTACAGGAGGACCCTAGTTCATTAGATAATTTGGTATGGAAGAATGATTTTCTATGGTATAATGATCGCCTATATTTATGTAAGAACTCCAAAATCAAGCAAAAGGTCCATTGGAATTTCACACTTCTCATATAGGAGGACATTCATGATTCTTGAAAGCATACCACAAGATCAAGAAGGATTTGTTTGGGGAAGGTATTAAAACTGATGTTTAAAATTTTGTGTCTGAATGTTTAGTCTACCAACAAAATAAGGGAGAAACAATCAAGACATCATGTCTCCTACAACCATTAGTAATACCAAGTAAATGTTGGGAAGAAGTTTCAATGGATTTTATTACAGTTTTACGCAAATCCGAAGGTAATACTATGATCATGGTAGTATTGGATCGAATGACAAAGTATTCCCATTTTTTCTCTCTTTCTCATCCTTTTAAAGCAAGTACAGTAGATGAAGAATTCATGGAAACAATTCAAAAGCTACATGGAGTCCTCAAGATTATTGTAAGTGACAGAGAACCAATTTTCACTGGAAATTTTTGGACTGAATTATTTTCTTGTTTGAGTACTCAATTGGCTCATAGCTCATCTTACCACCCTCAATCCGATGGGGAAAATGAGATTGTGAATAAATTTATAGAAGGATATCTTCGTTGTTTTTCATTTGATAAACAGACACAATGGGTCAAGTGGTTTCCCTTGGTGGAATGGTGATACAACACATCGTTCCATACTTCATCAAAAAATTCCCAACTTCTGGCACTTTATGGATATCATCCTCCATCCATTACATCACCCTTTAAAGAGAATACAAAGGTTCAAGCAGTGGAGGACCACATAGGGAACCAAAAAGAGGTTCTCAAACTATTGAAGGAAAACTTGGTTATGACACAAAATAGAATCAAACAACAAGCAAATGAACATCGCAGTGAAAGGGAATTTGACGTGGGGGATTGGTTATTTCTAAGGCTACAACCATATAAACAGATGTCCCTCGAGCAACAAAATAAGTACACTAAATTAGCACCCAAATATTATGTCCCCTATAAGGTTTTGCAAATGATTGGAGTATGACTTACAAATTGGAGTTACCTCCATCTTCATGTGTACATCCAGTATTCCATGTTTATTTCTTGAAGAAGGTAATCGGAAACAATATCCTAGTCCAAAATATTTTACCAAATATTAATGAAGAAGAGAAAATCATACTAGAACCAGAAAAAATCCTTGAAACAAGGATTAAGCAATTGATAAATTGAGCAATCATGGAGTACCTATCCAAATGGAAGAACCTACCAATGGAAGAGGCAACATGGGAAGATGAGTTCGTCATGCAAAAACACCCACACATAGTCAAGCATTGAGGACAACACTTGTTTGAAGGGGAGGGGCATGTTAAGACCTAGAAAAAACCCCATTTTATGTGTAGAACCCCTTATTAAACCCTAGATATTGAATTATTACATTTATAGTATTATAATTTCATGTCAGCTAGAACCCTTAATGGTATCCTTTCATTATGATTGTACCCCTTTGTCTCTTGTATATATACCAAGGAGACCTCATATTAGGAGACTATTATCTCATCACATATTGTATTTTGAAGTGTATATATTGTAAAAGGAGGTTTCCCCCTTGAATTGGACTGCAATTATTGACTTTTTGTCATTTTTAAGGCATTGGATCATAATAAGATGGCACAAACATCAAATATGGCTTGCAGGCTAAAGATGGAACAAATGTTGAATTAGGGTCATAGGCTAAGATATTTTCATCAAACTTAACATCTTTTCTAATAATTATTTCATTGGATTGAGATTGAATAAGTCTATAACCTTTGACATATTTGAAATATCCAACAAAAATGCACTTCTCACTTTTGGGCCATAACACTTTCCTTTTCTCATGGGGAATGTCAACCCATGCTTCACTGCAAAATGAACAGAAGTGGCTTACATCTAGATTAATTGTAGTCCATACTTCTTCCAGAGTTATATTTTTTAAAGCCTTTGTGAGAGTGTGATTTACTATGTAATATGTACAATTAATGACTTCCACCCAATAATGAAGGCATAAACTCTTAGATCGGATCATACAATTTACCATTTCATTTAATGTGCAATTATTTTTGTCATCAACATTGTATTGTTGTGGTGTATATGGAACAACATGTTGTACTTGAATTCCCTATGCAATACAGTAAGTTGTAAAATAACATTTCACATATTCACCTCCATTAAATATGTTTCTAACCTTTGAAGTTGATTCCCATATTTTTTTATACAAGGGCCTTGGAGCCCAAAAACATGTCAAAAAATTCACTCTTAAGTTTTAATAAACCAAGTAGATCTGGAGAAGTCATCAATGAAATTTAATAAGTACTTGAACCCATAGAAAGAAGGAAAATGAAGCGGAAAACACAAATCACTATGAACTAGTTGCAAGGGGTCAAGGTGTGCCAAGAGGCATGTTTGTAAAAATTGTCCCGATAATGTTTTTCGAGAATACAACTAGCACAAACATCATCTCTACAAGAAATGAGAGGAATACCAATCACCATATTTTGATTACGTAGTTGATACAATGAGCGATAGTCTAGACAACCAAACCGCTGATGACAATGTTTTCTCAAGTCATTGCTATGAGCAATAAAAACTAACGGAAAATATGATGAACCAAAGTTGTCAAATTTGTACAACCTGGTAATATTATTAACAATTCCAGTGGTTAGGACATGCCTAGGATCTTTTAAACGTTTGATTGCAACTTGGTGAGGTGAAAAAAATACTATTTGCCATCACTTGAATAAGTGATCTGATATACTGATAGAAGGTTGCAAGAAATACGTGAAAAACATAATACATCAATGAAATTTGTTAGCCTATGGCTTACTTTAACCAAACACTAAGTCTAAATTGTCATTGTTTATCAATTGGTATCAAAAGCTTCTTTGTTTTATCAATTGGTATCATATCTTCTTTGTTTTATCAAAATTACCATCATCTACTTGAACTATTCCAAAACCTACAACAATAATATATCTATCGTCACCAACAAATATTTTTTTGGTGTTACATTCATTATGAGAAAAAAAATGGTTGTATACTTAGCCATATGTTAAGATGCTCCATAATCAATAAACCACTCATGAGAAGAAGAAGTAGATGTTGCATTAAAGGAGAAACCAAAACTAGAAAGTGCATGTCCATCAGAAAAAGAGTTAGAAGAAGAATGAATGAATATTGATGTTGTGCTTCTTCATTGTTGTTTCTAAGGATTTCATCTTTTTAAAACATTTAGATTCTAGATGACCATCTCACCCACAAAATTGATATGCTTTTCAATCTTCTTACTTTTTTAGTTTGGTCTTTTGTCACCATTGGTAGTAGAATCTGGCTAAGAGGGTTTGGTACCCTTGTTTTTCGTCTTCTTGTGAGGATTTTGTTTCTTTGGATGTTTGGTTTTATATTTTTGTTAGGCCACTAAGTATTTGTTGAATATAATTGCATTGTTGATCACTCCAATATATAAGAGTTTATCTTGCTCTCTAATCAAAGAATCACAAAAAGACTCAAGAATGGAATCTTGATAAGAATCCCCTAGATCTTACCCAGTAGCATAAAAAGTAGATACAAAGACAAACTATGCAAGACCAAGCTTAGCAAGAATAACATATATGCATTGGTCATCCTTCATATTTATTTTACATTTTTAAACTAAAAGTCTAAGTGTTTTGGACTTAGATAAATAATCTTCAATGCAATGGAAATTATTGGGATTTAAAGTCATTAATTTATTTTCAAGGTGGTGGGATTGAATCACATTGTGTTTACCAAATATGGTTTCTAGCTTATCCCAAGCTTCAGCTAGGTCATCAATTCCTTGAAGGTTAAATCGTAAATCAAGAGAGATGGACATTTTGATTAATCCACATGCTTCATCATTATTATTATCTCATTAGTGTTTATTTTCTACATCAATGGGGGCTTGTTCTTTTCCCAAGGTAATCTGATACAATTATTTACTTCTAAGTACATCCTCCCTATGGGATTTCCATGAGAAGTAGTTGGTACGGGTAAGCAAAAACTCACTTCAAGTATTCATATTAAAATATGCAAGTAATATGGATTCAAGGCTGAAACTGACTAACTAGATGGAAAGCTCTCAAAAAAATAGGTGAATTCAAAAAAATGGCACTGAAATTGGACTTTGGATGTGAAAGTTATGTCATTTTTTAAAAAGGCATAAACAATAACCAAAGTGCCATGTGGTAGGTAGAAGTTAACCCATGTGGTGATGTGATCGGATTATTTTCGACACGAAATGAGAGCGGAGATATATTAAAGAAATGTACAGAGATATCTCAGATATACAATAATATAATAGAAATATATCATAGATGAAACCATAAACAGAGAGATACAGTAATACACAATTTCTATTAATGAGAGAATGTACAAAACTGTAGAAATACAGAGTGAGGACTCGTTATAATGGTGAAAGCTTCTCTCTGAGAAGAGATGTGATGGATACTCACATTCGCAAGAAGATGATTTCTAGAATGAGGCTCCAAAGGCCTTTTTATCATAAACAAAATCCAAAACCCTAACCTCGGAAGATGAAAAGCCAATAGTTTTTTGGACCCCGCTTTGGGTAGTTTTGGGGGCTCAATCATAGACTTTGGCTATTTTGAGGTGCTTGATCCTAAAAAAAATCATTTAGGCCCTCAAAATGGCCCCGGAAGTTCACAAACCGAAAAACTGCTAAAAATAGTAAATTTTCATAAGATTGTTTTTAGCCAGTTGGAATAGGTGGGTGGCCACCAATATCTACCTAGATCATGATGGATGCAGAATGAGTTGGTAAAGTAAAAAAAAAATCCTTCATTCTCTAACTTCACCTATAAGCTCACTTTACAAATAAGCTACTTATGAAGTGACCCACTTTTATAGAATAAGTGAGAATCATTTTTACAATGAAATTACTTTATAAATTGAAATTGCATGCATAAAATAACTTTAAAAAGGAATATTAAAGTTGCTTTAAATTTATTCACTTTTATTGTTTAAGTGAAATGCATTTCCCCTGCATCGGGTGTTAGGGATGCACTCTAAACGCATGCGGGACCCTGCTCTGCCCCCCCACGTGGTGATTCATGACAAGGACAGTTTCCCTCCATCCTTGTCTGCCACCTTCTGCATTCATGTGTCTTAATGACTCCTATGGTTGTCATGCCTCCTTGCATGTTCCTTGTCATGAATCACCCTCATCCTCCCATCACCTCCATCCTCGGCTATGAAATTTGGTACGAGACGAATCGTCTGGTTATGATGAATTTCCTCCTCGTAAAGTGGTGGATACAACCTTATTGACCAAAATTTGGCCATCTATATTTTCCTACTCTTGGATTTATAAAAGCCTTGATACCAAAAGAAGACATTTTTGAACTTTTATAAGTTCATTCTGCAGCCCTCAATCTTAACTTCGCCACACATTTTTCGAATCAAAAATATGTTTCTATATGCCTAAGTTATTCAAGATCTGGTCCAAAGATCCAATTTTGAAGAATATTTATAATTATCATGTTCTTCTATCCTTTTTCAAATTTTGGATAAGTATTCTCATCATTTATTTCTCTCACCTTTCACCTCTATCCATCTCAACACTTAACCATTGTTCTCCTTATCTCTCCACCCTCTCCACTCACTTATCCTTTATCCTCCCATACTTAGCCATATTTCAATCTATGGTAGGGGGTGGACACCCACCACACTCCTTCACCCTTCCCTCTCACCTTCCTCACCCCCGCTCTCACTGTCTACATTTCTCCTCCTTCACTTTCGTCATCTACATTTCTCCTCTTCCCCCTTAACTAATCATCTCTTCATCATGTTCACGGGTTGGTGGGTTGGCAGGCCTTCATCTCCACCCACTTGCTCATGTCATAAGTCTGCTACTACACTTAGTCATTTTTCAATTGCGTGGGTTGGCGGGTACAAGCCCTCATCCTCCATTTTCCGTGACCTTAACTTTGCACCCCAAGTTCCATGATAAACATTTTGACCATAAGTATTGTTGTGGGTGTTAATCTCCAAAGTATTTCATTCCTCTTGCATGCAAATCCAACCGACCGTTCCTCTATACTTAGTATATTTTTTATCATCTATACAACCGCAGGTTCGCGGGTTCCCGAGTTGGCGAGTTCATGAAAAGTTTTATATTTGAATTCTCTCTTGTTCGTCCCCACACTATAAAAACTACCCCCTGGAATTCCACTACCCACAATTTTCCCTCATCCCCTATCATCACATCTCCCATACTTAGTCAAATTCTCAAAGCTATTCCAAGGCATGAAAACCATCGAATGAGAATATGACACATGGCAATGAAGGAGGTCATGACACATGGAAACTCAACATTGGAGACATGTTGAAACATAAAATTTGAGACACATGGTGTGATTTTATTGGATGACATGTCATGGTGACTCGGCGTGAGGTGGACGACGACGGGATTCCAAAAAATTATTATTTTATTCGACAATTTTCCAAGGGTTGAATCCTCCAAGCTCCATAATTTCTTCTATTCTCGTGTTTCTTGCTAAGTGAAAGAAACACTTAGTATTATATATCATGAAGAATATAATATCTCAATGCATGTAGGATAGACTTTTCAACCAAAAATTCAAATTTTAGGAAGGGAAGCACGAAATTCATCCAAGGGCCCACATTTTCCCATCAATTTTAATCAACAGTGGTTGAGTGTTGATCTTGCGGAGACCATAACTTGAGCTTCGGGTGTCGGAATCACACAAAATTTTTATTTTTGGAAAGGTATTTCGACGTAGAATATTGTGGTACATGTTTCAAGTGCTAAGAGTTGATACATTTTTCTAAGAAAATAAAATATCAGTCAGTTGCATTTTTAATGGGCCTGCGTGACAACTCAACTTCATGAGCTCATATCTTGAGATCTGGGCGACGGATTTACGCAAACTTTATATAGTTGGAAAGATAAGATGATGAAGATAACATCAGAAGTGATTTATATGGATAAAAATTTGATTATGATTCCCATAAAATTAAAACACAATCATATTTTAAATGGGAAATTAATTAAATTGTGAAAATAAAATTTTATTTAAAAACTTTTATTAAAAAGGGAAAGGGACCCATTTTATATATGTATATATTGATGATATAATTTACTTAATTAGGAATTAATGAGGCACTAATTAAATTTAATATTTCAAGAATAAACTTGTACGGTAATTTCAAGAGAGGAAGAAAACCCTAACTACTCAAGTAGTTAGAAAATCTCTTCTTAAAAAGAGAAGAGAGGCTTCATCAAAGGTTCCAATAATCAGTATTGTGAGAGGGGCAGGGCAGAAGATAAGAGGAATAATAAGGTACATCCATGGATACACAATCAATATTATGATCAAAAGAAAGAAATCTCAATCTTCTCCATTCTTTTTATTCTTCTACACCACTTCTCATAGCCTTATGCTTAAATCTCAGAGTTTGGCACAAGGTTGAGTTGTTGAGTGTTTTTCTTGTATTCTTCTACAGAATTTTCTTGTATGATCATGGAGTATTTTTAGCCACATACATGGCTGTCAAATTTTTGTTAATGAAGAACATTTCTCATGAATAAACTCCACAAAGAATTGCTTTGGGGTTTATCTTGACTGTATCTTGTAACTTTAAGTTTTAATCATGAGATATTTGAGGTTGACCTATCAATTTCTATTTTATTACTAATTGCAGTACTCTATTAAAATTCTTTGAGATGATCAAATCATTCTCTCCCATTTCTCATGAAGAAGATATGGATGCATTTATATACTATTAAGAAGATTGTGTGTGATGTTGATCACAATTTAATTATGATGTTGAAGCCCTCCTTCAATATTTTCTTATTGTAAAAAGACTTTTCTTGCACATAAAGATCATATTGGGTTATTGAATAACCATTTTCATATAACCCCAAATCCAAGCAATAAATATTTGGGGTTTTCTGCCTAGCACTCTCCCTAATCCAAGATATTCAAAGATATATCTTTTAGCCAAAGAGGAGAATTGTTAAAATATTGTGTAACTGCAAAGAATATTCTTATCCCCTTTTGTGGATAAAGATGAAATATATTTATTATTGATTAGATCAATCCCCTTTTGTGGATTGATCATGTCGGGCATTGTAATTGACCAAACCCCCTTTTGCGGATTGGTCAAACCCTAATTGTAATAGGCTAAATAAGAAGTTGGCCCCAGAATATATTAAAGAGGTTTATAACCACCCAGAAGAAGAAGTCAGCCCTGCCAGTGAAGAGACACTTCCACACGTGCCAGAATTGTATAAATAAGAGAGGCCATCACCTCATTTAGATACACACTCAGCTCAATCATCTAGTGCACAAGTATTGAAGGAAGCTGCAATTACCAGTTGCTGAAAGAAGAAAGAGAGAGAGGTGTGTTGCTCAGTGTTGGATATTCTCTGTTGTCTGGTTCATTATCTTGGCATTGTATTGGCTATCTATATTAAGGAAGTTTTGGTGGGTTTTCTTCCCCTTGAGGGTTTCCCAGGATAAATGCTTGTGTACTCTTGTGATTGTGTTTCTCTCAGTGATCCTGTCTATGCTATTGTTATCTAGTAAACTAAAAGTAACCTAATAATAGCATAAACTTTAACATGGTTTCAGAGCTAAGCTGAAGAGAGCATCTTTCACAGGAAAAAGAAAAACGTCATTGTTGTCATACAAGAAAATTGGGGTTTTTTATTGAAGAAGAATTTCATCCCTAAATCCATCTAGAAAGGTGCGCCCTACCTCAAGCAACATTTTTGCATCTTCAGTGCACATTTTCAATGGCTAGATCTCTTGGAAAGTGAAACCCTAGTTTTCACAAAGTACTAGAAAACCAGAAGTACCAGTGTACCGGAAGTACCAGAAAACCAGAAGCACCAGTCCAGAAATCCGCAAATCAAGTTTGGAGGAGTAAAAGTTGGATTTTTTGAAATCTAAACACACCAGGCTACTCGCCTTAGTTCAGCGCATCTTTTGGTGAGTTTAGTTTTCAGATCCAAGTAATTTGATTTTTTATTATTTCTATAGCCCAAAGGGATAGGGTTTATTCTACAAGAAAGAATGGCTACCAGCATGAGGGAAGAAGACAGGTTGGAAGGATCTAGAAACTTCAGATCTTGGAAGCATAGGTTGCAGATGATTCTAGATGAGAATGATCTCCTAGAACATGTTACAGTGGGTGTACTAGAACCAGAGGAAGAAGTTCAAAAGACCAAGCATAAGAAGAATGAAAAGAAAGCAAAGAGAATTGTGTCAGATTCAGTAAAGGATCATTTGATCCCTCATATATCCGAACTACAGATAACAAGGCAAATGTATGAAGCACTCAGCAGGTTATATGAAATCAAAGACATTAGTCGGAATCTTTCCTTAAGAAATCATCTTCGTATTATGAAGATGGACAACTCAAAATCTGTCACATCCTATCTTATGAGAGTTTCTCAGATCAGAGATCAGCTTGCAGCTATTGGAGATGTCATTAGTGACAAAGAACTTGTAACCACAACCCTAAATGGGTTTCCAACATTTTGGATTCCTTTTGTACAAGGAGTGTGTGCAAGAAGCAATTTACCCAAGTTTGATAAGTTATGGGCAGATTGTGCACATGAAGAATCTAGACTTGCAGACCAACAGAAGAGATTAATTGTTGACAAAGAGGAAGCTCTTACAGTTCAAAAGAACAAAAGAATTTCCTTCAGGAGGAACAATAAAGAAGTTCAATAAGAAGAAAGATGTTTCAAAGATCAGATGCTACAACTGTCAAAAGTTGCGACACTTTTCCTATGGCTGTCCTCAAGGAAAATGGAAAAGAAAGCATCAAGCACATGTAGCAGAGGAAGAGGAATCTCCTCCCTCAAAGAAAGATTTAGAAAAAATTAAGGATTATGTACTTTAAGTTAAAGATAGTTGATTTGAGCCCCCGGGGGGCAGCTCAATTGGCAAGTCTCGTGATATAGCGTGTTATGTACAATGAGGTTTCAAGTTCAAATCCCCCCGACTTACTCGTGCCTGCAGAAGAGGCATACGTATGGCACCTGGAGGTTATAGTGGTAGCGGTCGGAATCGACCCCGTGTCACGTGAGTACGAGACCGGCCCAGTTGTTGATTCCGCCAGCATAAAAAAAAAAAAAAAAAAAGATAGTTGATCTGAAGAAAGATAGAAAATGGTGGAGTCCGTGGAGCCTCACCACACAAAAACAAAAGATAAGTATTCATGTTTATTTTTAGTATCTTGTTTACTTTAATACTTTATAATTACAAGTTAGATTTTTGTGAGAATGTGAATTAACCTCATTTTATTTAAGTGTCTATGAAGACTTATGAAGGAAGTATCAAAGAAGAGGATGAAGAAAGAGATAAAATATTTATTTCATGTATGATCACTCATGAGAGTGACAAAGAAAGCATATTGTAAGTAAGTTTACAAGTCTCGGAAGAAATAACTTATGCCGTGACTTGCAGAAGTTAGACATCACGAGAAGGACGTATGATATGGTGACAGTCAGTAAAGACCAGACAATATCCAGTACTTATATAGGAGCAGGAGGCTCCTAAAGATGCAAAATATAAATGTTCAAGATGAAGAAAAAGATGGATACTCAGATATAGTGGATGAGATGCAAGTAACTACAGGTTGCTCCAGTATTATTCTTATAGATGCGGAGGGAGCAGGTTGATCCAGTATGAAGTCAGAAAGAAATGTTCAAACTCAAGAAGGCACCCAGGACATTACAGAAGAGAACTTCAAGAATGATGATTAGAAGCTATTAGTTTGGTGCAAGAGGGAGTTATGTCTCCGAGTTCGAAATGAAGGATCGTGATTTGATGTAGTTAGAAAAGTAGATGGATGGTGCCCAGATATTTTGATCAAGATGAAAGTTATCCAATAGATGGATGGTGCCCAGCAGATGGGTAGCATGGTATTATACCATGGAAAGATTTTGGACCACAAGAGATTTTTTTCAGATCCCATAGCTAGACCTTCATAGATAAGGAAAAGAGAAGAGACCTTTGTAGAGAAAGAAGAGACCTTCATAGAGAAGGAATGAGAAATCCCACAGGTAAACCTTCATAGAGAAGGAAAAGAGAAGAGACCTTTGTAGAGAAGGGGAATGAGAAATTTGCCAAGGTTGACCTCTGTCCAAGTGTTGAGTTTTGGATACTCTAGGGACATGCTAGAATACCCTCATAGAGAGGAATGTGGATGTTTCTCCAAGGGGCAGTGGGTAGATACTCTCCTCTGGCCAAGGATTGAGTAGCCTGGAACACAAACCTTTACCATGTGGAATGGTTAGTTGGCTCTTGAGGTTTGTGTCGTGATCCTGCGTGGATCCTTGAAAGGGAGTCTAGTCTTACCCAGGCTAGCATCTTAGCTTCTCTAGTTCATGTGGGATGACTAGGAGTGAATCTATGGTAGTAGTCCTCACCTAGTGGATGGGTGAGATAGATGACTAGAAGAGAAGGGAGAAGATAAAAGGAATGGCAAAACTCATAGAATATATTCTATGTGAAGATAAGATATATTTTGTATGAAGATAAGAAAGAAGTAACTTTTGCGTGAAGACGAAAGAAAGAAAGAGTATCTTATACGTGAAGAGAAAAAGAACAAAACTTCTGATGATTTATAGATATGTCAATCAGTGATCATGATGCCCGATGACCAAGTGGATTATATTGATGCCTCCTATTATCCAGTTGATGATGTTACCCAGTTGATGATGTTATCCAGTGGATGCTACTGCTTAGTTGATGTTGACATCCAGTGACCTGTCAAAAGATAAAGAATATCCTTCTTGTTAAGAGGGAGTGTTAAAATATTGTGTAACTGCAAAGAATATTCTTATCCCCTTTTGTGGATAAAGATAAAATATATTTATTATTGATTAGATCAATCCCCTTTTTTGGATTGATCATGTCAGGCATTGTAATTGACCAAATCCCATTTTGCAGATTAGTCAAACCCTAATTGTAATAGGCTAAATAAGAAGTTGGCCCCAGAATATATTAAAGAGGTTTATAACCACCCAGAAGAAGAAGTCGGCCTTGCCAGTGAAGAGACACTTTCACACGTGCCAGAAATGTATAAATAAGAGAGGCCAGTGCCTCATTTAGATACACACTCAGCTCACTCATCGAGTGCGCAAGTATTGAAGGAAGCTACAGTTACCAGTTGTCGGAAGAAGGAAGAGAGAGAGGCATGTTGCTCAGTGTTGGATATTCTCTGTTGTCTGGTTCATTATCTTGGCATTGTATTGGCTATCTATATTAAGGAAGTTTTGTTGGGTTTTCTTCCCCTTGAGGGTTTCCCAGGATAAATGCTTGTGTACTCTTGTGATTGTGTTTCTCTTAGTGATCCTATCTATACTATTGTTATCTAGTAAATTGAAAGTAACCTAATAATAGCAGAAAATTTAACAAGAACCACCTCTCTAAAAATTAAGGGGGACTAATGTCCTCATAAGGTTTTCATTTCGGTCCTCATGGATTCAAGCGTCAACATTTTTGGCGACCATACTGGGGAACGATTTATTTTCAAGATATTTGAGGAACTAGAAATAACCATGGCTCAAATTTTCGAGAAGAAGATTCAAGAAAATTGTTTCTTATTTTAAGCATGGCTGAAATTTTTTGTAATTTCAAAAAGAAACGAGAAGCACCAAAGATTTGTAAGAATGAACTCCCTGGAAACTCCATTGAAAAAATTCAAATCGAAGGCTTTCATTCATGTCATATGCTTCTTTATATTCTTCATCAATCCCATCAATGGCTTTGCAAGACTTATCAAAAGAGAGAAATACTCAAAGAATGAGGCGATTTCATAATACTCCTTTAAATCTACCAGAAATAGACTTTCAAATGTCCAATATTCCTATTGATTTTTTTTCTAGATTCTTTGGGGATGCTTCAAAATATGCAGAGAAACACTTGATTAATTTTAAAGGCACATGTTATGATTTCAACCTCATTGAAGACAATGTTACATGTAGATTATTCCTACAAACTCTACGAGAAAATTCTCTTGAATGGTATAGTTCATTAACTCCATTACTAGCTGGGATGTGTTAGAAGATCCATTTGCAGAAAAGTTCATCCCAAAAGTGCATTCATGTGTTTTTGTTGATGTTTTAAATGTTGTTTCCCACCCGTCCTCTCCCATATGGAAGAAAGATAACGAAGTCACCAATTTTAAAGAAGAATCTAATCAAAGAGTGGATGAAATTCCTAAGTCAAGTCATGTTGCTGAAAAGGAAGATGAAAATTCCAAATTAAAAGAAGAAAATTTCAGTCTCCTATATACTCCATATGAAGACATTTCGAGTAGAAAATTTGAAAATGAAATTGAGGAGCCTCCATCAAATACACAAAAAGATTCCATCCTTGTAATAGATGATGAAACGTCACAAGAGAACTTGCAGCAAGAAGAATTGATGGAAGAAATGAATCTTGAGAAGAATGATGAACAAGATCACCTTTACAAGAAAGAAGAATCTTTTCAAGAAATTTTTGATGAATCAAGAAACTTGGAAGTGGATGTAAATAAAGAAAATGATGAATGCATTCTTATGTCGAAAACTCCTTAGGCAAGAATTGATTTTATTGAATTATGGTTCCAGAGCATTATTGGCCAAACAACGCAATAAAATCTTCACCATACTTGGTATAATTTTTCTCTAGTACATATTGAGAGTGCCCCTGACTCATTGGTACAAGTCCCAACATATCTCAGAATTTTGTAGTTCATTCCAAAAATCAGATCAATGCTTGAATGGCTCCATTGGAAATCTGCCTATACCTAAGGTGCCCATTTCTTTCAAGTAAGTTAGGGTAGGTAGATCATGTATGTACATACTTTGTTTCTTCAGTTTAGTTTTCCATAATAAGGTAGTCTTTATATTGAAGTTTGAAGATAACTCTATGAAAGAAGAAGAATTACAAGAATTCAATTTGAACATGACTCCATAGCCTAATGGAGAAGGTAATTGGTCTTGAGATTCTGGTGCTCTCAGCAATCTCTAGGGGGTCACTGTCCCACAGTTGGAACTAGTTGTTGACCAAAAATTGGTCATCTATATTTTCTTTCTCTTGGATTCATAAAAGACTTGATACCAAAAGAAGACATTTTTGAACTTTTACAAGTTCATTCTGCAGCCCTCAGTTTCAGCTTCACCACACATTTTTCGGATCAGAAATTCATTTTTGTATGCCTAAGTTATTCAAGATCTGGTCCAAAGATCCAATTTTAAAGAATCTTTCTAAGTATCATGTTCTTCTATCATTTTTTGAATTTTTGCTAAGTATTCTCATCACTTATTTCTCTCACCTTTCAACTCTATATATCTCAACACTTAACCATTTTTCTCCTTATCTCTCCACCCTCTCCACTCCCTTATCCTTTATCATCCCATACTTAGCCATATTTCAATCTATGGTAGGGGGAGGACACCCACCACACTCCTTAATCCTTCCCTCTCACCTTCCTCACCCCCGCTCTTGCTATCTACATTTATCCTCCCTCACTTCTATCATCTACATTTCCCCCCTTCACCCCTAACTACTCATCTCCTCATTGGGTTCGCGGGTTCGCAGGCTTTCATCTCCACCCACTTGCTCATGTCATAAGTCCACTACTACACTTAGTCATTTTTCAATTGTGCGGGTTCATGAGTTCAAGCCCTCATCCTCCATTTTTCGTGACCTTCATTTTGCACCACAAGTTATGATATCTACATTTTGACCATCATCCTTATCGTGGGTGTCGATCTCCAAATTATTACATTCCTCTTGCATGTGAATCTGACCTACCATTCCTCTACACTTAGTATATTTTTTATCATCTATACAACCGTGGGTTTGTGGGTTTCCAGGTTGGCAGGTTCATGAAAAGTTTTATATTTGAATTCTCTCTTGTCCGTCCCCTCGAATTCCACTACCCACAATTTTCTCTCATCCCCTCTCATCACATCTCCCATACTTAGCCAAATTCTCAAAGCTATTCCAAGGCATGAAAACCAGCGAATGAGAATATGACACATGGCAATGAATGAGGTCATGACACATGGAAACTCAACATTGGAGACACGTGGAAACATACAATTTGAGACACATGGTGTGATATTATTGGATGACTCATCATGGTGACTGAGCAATAGGTGGACAACGACTGGATTCCAAAAAATTATTATTTTATTCGACAATTTTCCAAGGGTCGAATCCTCCAAGCTCCATAATTTCTTCTCTTCTCGTGTTCCTTGCTAAGTGTATCAAACACTTACTATTATATATCATGAAGAATATAATATCCCAATGCATGTGGGATATAATTTTAAGACAAAAATTTGAATTTTATGAAGGGAAGCGCGAAATTCATCCAAGGGCCCACATTTACCCATCAATTTTGATCAACCGTGGTTGAACGTTGATCTTGCATAGGCCATAACTTGAGCTCTGGGTGTCGGAATCGCGTAAAATGTATACCGTTGGAAAGGTATTTCGATGTAGAATATGGTGGTATAGGTTCGAAGTGTTGAAAGTTGATAAACGTTTCTCAAAAATTAAAATATCATCCAGATGCATTTTTAATGGGTCTGCATGACAACTCAACTTCACGAGCTCATATTTTGAGATCCGGGAAACGGATTTGTGCAAATTTTATATCATTAGAAAGATAAGATGATGAATATAAAATCAGAATTGATTTCCATTGCTAAAAATTTGATTATAATTCCTAGAAAAGTAAAACATAGTCCTCCTATTTTAAATGGGAAATTAATTAAATTGTGAAAATAAAATTTTATTTAAAAACTTTTATTAAAAGGGGAAAGGGGCCCATTTTAGATATGTATATATTGATGATATAATTTCATTAATGAGGAATTAATGAGGCACTGATTAAATGGAATGTTTCAAGAAGAAACTTGTACGGGAATTTCAAGAGAGGAAGAAAACCCTAACTACTCAAGTAGTTAGAAAATCTCTTCTTAAAAAGAGAAGAGAGGCTTCATCAAAGGTTCCAATAATCAGTATTGTGAGAAGGGCGGGGCAGAAGATTAGAGGAAGAAGAAGGTATAGCCATGGATACACAATCAAGCTTCTGATCAAAATAAAGAAATCTCCATCTTCTCCATTATTTCTATTCTTCTACACCACTTCTCATAGCCTTATGCTTGAATCTCAGAGTTGGGCACAAGGTTGAGTTGTTGAGTGTTTTTCTTGTATTATTCTATAGGATTTTCTTGTATGATCATGAAATATTTGTAGCCACATACATGGCTGTCAATTTTTTGGTAGTGAAAAACATTTATCATGACTAAACTCCACAAAGAATTGCTTTGTGGTTGATCTTGACTATATCTTGTAACTTTGAGTTTTAAGTATGAGATATTTGAGGTTGACCTATCAATTTCTCTTTTATTACTAATTGCAGTACTATATTAACATTCTTTGAGATGATCAAATCATTCTCTCCTATTTCTCATGAAGAAGATATGGATGTGTTTATATACTATTAAGAAGATTGTGTGTAATGTTGATTACAATTTAATTCTAATGGTGAAGCCCTCCTTCAATCTTTTCTTATTGTAAAAAGACTTTTGTTACACATAAATATCATATTGGGTTATTGAAGAACAATTTGCATATAAATCAAAGCAATAAATATTTGGGGTTTTCTTCCTAACACTCTCCCTAATCCAAGATATTCAAAGATATATATTTTAGCCAAAGAGGAGAACCACCTCTCTAAAAACGAAGGGGGACTAATGTCCTCATGAGGTTTTCATTTCGGTCCTAACGGTTTCAAGCGTCAACAGACCTATCTCGTCAACCTTAATGGAATTATCCTACACTCATATCATCTCATATTTTGTTGCCTCATCCTTGGTTTCCTTCCCTCTACATTTATCCCCTCTCATTCTCCTATTCTTTCAAAGGTTCTCCAGCTCCATTCTCTGCTTCATGTTCTCGACATCACTCCAGCTTCTATCATTTTCCCTCTGCTTCTTCATTTTGTGCATATCCCCTTTCGTGTTCCAACTATGGCTTGCGACGGATCCTCCCATCGCACCCGTGGAAGCTCCTGCAATCGCCCTCGCACCCGCTCTGGATCTAGGCTCATAGATGTTGCAAAAATCTCCTCTGAGTCTTACCGCACCCTCACTCCCTCGGGAATCCAAGCTGAGAAAATTACGATGGATGGAATACCTTGATCGTCACTCCATTCTTGATGAGGAGGTCTCCCAAACTACTAGCGCTTGGGTTCCTGATATGGCCACCATCCAAGGGCGACTCTCTCATTACTTAAATATAGTCGACATTCACTGGCATTTAAAAACTCTCATGGGTCGTGTTCTTATGGATCACCATGACGCTCGACAGGAAGTTCTCATGCAGTTGGACGAAGTACAACTCAAGGTGAAGTTGATCCACCACAAACTGAACCTATTCGCAGAAAAGGATGTTGACATGGATCTAAATAATCTTGAATATGCTTAGCCTCAGGTCCTGGCAACGGAGGGCCGCCAAATTCAATAGGATTTTATGTCTCCCTGCATCTCAATTTTGTGGATTATGATGAGAGGTTTAGGCATCACATCTGGCCTCACTATAGAAAAATGATCTAGGTTCATGACTCTCGGGTTTTCTATTTTGTGGTTTATAATGATAGTTCTAGGGATTATCCCCCTACCTCATTTTAGCAAAATAGATACTAGGATGCAGAACAATAGTGATAGGAGGTATACTTGCAGTTTGTATCTAAGACAGATAGCTATCTTTCATAGACATAGCTCTCATACTATATTGGACAAGTTATTGTTTTGTTGTTGGTATAGTTTCCCTGCGGGCAGGCCAGCAGCAAAACCTATGCTTTATATTTCAATGGAAATATAATGACTCCGGATTATTTACCAAAAAAAAGTGATATGCATTTTTAAATAAAGTTATGAGATAACTCAAGGTTGCACGAATTTTTTTCAAAAAGTAACTTTAAAAAAGAGAAACTTGAATTCAAGACATATTATTAAATAAAGTAACTTTCAACCAAGTGAACTAATACAAAATATATATCAAATTTGATGAAGGAGGAGGGGGGCAGGGGGGTTCTTGATCCGAAATCGAATCCAGAAGCCTGACAGGGCTTGAAAAATGCTCAAAAATGAAAGTGCTTGGAATGCGACGAAACTAGTTCCATTGCGTCTGCCTCGTCTTCCTGATTTCGGTGGTATATTTACTTTGTCAAACAGGCTCCGTATGGAGAAGATATCGCATTCTGTCTGAAAAGTCAAACATGCAAAAAAATTGTTGATTGTGCAGTCTGTACAGTCCGTACGGACGTTGATGTGGCATGTTCGTATGCTGACGTGGTAGGTCCATACAGGTGATGTGGCAGCTCTAGCAGATGACATGTGGCAGCCTCGGATGACGACACGTGGCAGAGCAAGATAGGTTGGTTTGGCGTACGATGGACCAATGCAGAGGTGACACGTGTCACCACTGGAAGGGTGACACATGGCACGGATGACGTCAGCATCTGACATGGCAGCTGACCTGGCCGAAGTGACGTGGCAAGAATTTGTTGGTTGGAAATTATCGAATCAGGAAGTGACACGTGTCCTTTGGTGGCAAATGGTATGAGGACATGTGACCCAATCCGTGGGCGCCACGTGTCACTCGTTGTTTGGGTTGTGATTTGTTTGTTTAAAATTTTGTTGGAGTCTGTGGGGTTCGACCCTCGGACCTCCCCACCGAGGTAAGCTTTGACAATGTCCGCCCTACCAGCGTGCCATCCATTGGTTCTTGTTAACAATATGGTTTTGAAACTATTTAAAATCAAATTATAATGTAAATGGCGGGGGGTTCGGGCCCAGCCCATGGTTCCATTATGTTTACATATGACCGTCGCCCACTTGCCACATGGAACGCGCACGCATATTACATTGGCCCAGCCCTTGGTTTCATATGACCACACCATGTAACTGTTACCTTACAGCATATGCGCGGGACGGTTGTAATAGTTAGGTCCGTGGGCCTATGTGTATGCCACGAGACCAGGTGTTAACGCAGTTTGGGGCCAGCGCTTAGCCCTTTGGGCTAGCTCTTGGCCATATTAACAAGCATATGACCATTCAAGGGAGCGTGCGCCCAGGGGAAGGGGGCTAGCGCCCTATTATAGTTAAAAAAGTGGGTTTTATAACTGATTTTTGGTTTTTAAATGTAATTAAACTTATTTTTAATGATTTTTGGGAGTTATTGGGTAGTTTTGGAGCCTAACTTCTTGGAGGAAGTTGGAGATGAGCAACCAATTCCCCAGCTTTATAACCAAGGCCTGTTTGAGGCCAGGGTACAGCATTGGGGGCATTCAGAGCAGAATTATGCTGAAGAGAAGCCAAGCCAAAGCCATTTTGAGGCAAAGAAGCTTTTGAGGAGGAGACGTTGTCGGACCATTTCTGGGAGCTCCGGACGTCCATTTTGCATGCAGTTTTCTTTGCATGGTTCTAGAGATCTGGAAGAACATGACCAGATCAGTCTTGTAGCCATTTGGCATTGCAGCGATGTACTTTTGATCATTTGAACAGAAATAAAGAAGCCTCCCCCACAGAGAAAAAGGCCCGGAGACGTAGGCAAAGTTGTGTCGAACTCCGTTATCAATATGTGTGTTATGGTTTGTTGTTTATTCTTTCATTTCAGATCTGCAAATGTATATATGGATGTCATAATTCCTCTTCTTTTCTCATTCTTCACTAAGTTTTCTCGAATGGTTAATTAACGCATACAAAATTAAAACTCAACCATAAGTCATTAAAAGATTCGATGGATCAAGTGATATCAGAGCTAGTTGACGTTTGGATTTGAGTTTTGCATGTTAACCAGGGAAAAGCTACAACATGGTGAAGGTGAGCTTGTTGCAGAGAATCCATTAATTGGATTGAGAAAAAGAGCTTCTCACAGCGAGAAGATGGCATTGGAAGAAGGGATTTCTCAAGATGAGAAAGAGTTCCAAAAAATATTCATTGCTATGTCGGAGATGGTGAAAGTCTTGTACGAAGATTACTTGGAACGGAAGCGACCAGTTTTGGGTGATTTTTCAAAGGGCAAAAGTGAAGAGGAAGAGGACCATCCTCAGATTCCTCCTTCACCTCCATCAACACCTCCTTCTTCTCCTTC
>JZKD02S1738797.1:217968-229131 GCA_000966675.3 Picea glauca
GGTCAAAATCGAGATATTACATTGTCCCAAAAGTCTTATACCCCAGGGCCTAAAGGTTCCGTAGTTTAACAATTTTTCAACCATACCTTTGGTCATCTCTAAACCAGAGTGACTTGAAGAGCCCAAGCAGGGCAATGATGGATGGAAACCCAATGTGACTGATCCTAAGCGCACAGTTGATGGATGGGCACACTCCTTAGGACAAAGACCATGCATGATAGCAGCAACTATTTGATAAGACATTGCTCTAGCCAGCTGGCCTGCTTACTTATTCAATTTATGTTTGTCAATCTTTGGCAGTTGATGGATGGGGAGCAGCCCCTTAGGACAAAGACCCCCCCTCCTGATAGAGGCATGATACCAACAGTTGTTTGATATGACATCATTTTGGCCATCTGGCCTGCTTACTTTGTCGATTTATGTTTGTCAGCCTTTGGAGATATGGCATTAGGAACCCCTTAATTTTTTTATGCCCTACATGGCAAAGTATGACTGTCTACAGCTTTAGCTTGTGGTGGCTGTAAATATTTATATTAAGAAGAAGCATACCTTCATTTATGTAAATTCATGAAAATTGACACCTTGCGTATAGTGAAAATGCATTGACATACATGAAAAAGTGGAAACTGAAATACTAACTTTTCTATCTCAACAACGTGATTCCTGGCAGAGTATGAAAGTTGGAAACTTTTTGCACGGATATCAGTTTGGAACCCACAACCACTCAATCAAAGATATATACCAGATCCACAGTATGCTTCGGGTGTTGATTATTAGTTCCGGTGTTGATTTATTGGTTACAAGATCTTATGGCATGTATTGATCACTAAATGAAGAAATCTGTCCCTTTAAAACCCTTTGAGAGAATTCCATGAAACTGATCAGAGAGAAGCCTTAAAGTTGAAAAAGAAATGCTTTTGCAAGTGTCAGAATGTACAAAAGAAACATTATAGTATTCTACCCCAAGATTGATTAAGAAAATCTTAGAAAACCCTAAAATCTGCCACAGTAGCAACTAACTCAATAATCAGCTAAACGGCAGTTTGCAAAGGTGATAAACCTAAAACTGCTGATAAGTTTCTCAAATTCTACCTGCAAACAATCTGATGTCTGCCAGTCTGTCTAAGTTCAGCATATAAAATTTTCAAAGCTTCTAAAAGCTTTGGAACTTCGCTTGGTTGACACTAACAACATATTGAGGTATTTTATTAAACCATAGTCCTGGAATCAAGGTCTCATAACACTATTGCAAACCCAGATAAAGTTACTGCAAGGTCCTAAAAGGCTAAAACTCTTACCTACAGGCAGGGCTAAGGCAAAGATTTGACATTTATAATCACATTTCCATGTAAACTGAAGCTAGATGAACATTCAGAAAAGATAAACGTATATATTCTGTGCTGCAATTAAACAGGAACCTTGGCAGAAAATATTGAGTAGTTATCAATAAGAGTGATCATACATGATGATGACATAGCATCCTCAACACAGAATAGTTGCATAGAAAGCAAAGAAGAAGAATAACATCAAGCAAAAATCTAAGAACCTTGCTTGTAGGCATTTCCTAAAAGAAACCTTATAATTCCCAATCCAAAAAATTACAAACGAATGCCAAGTGAATTGTTATAGTCGCAAACTCTCAAGACAACAGCATAATGAAATAACGAGAATATGAACTTGATTTTGAATCAATCCTTGCCTAGCTTTATTAAGGAGTAAGAAACCAAGGAAAACGCTAACTTATTCTAAAGACTACAAGCAATAACAAAAATACCAAGACAATTCTGCTATCCTTGGGACCTAGGTGTACATATGTAAACCTACTCTCACGAGATACCTGCAATACCTCCCTTCCAACTAGATTATTGTTACTAAAAATGGTCCGATCCCCTATGAACGACACAAGAAATTGGGCTTTATCTCCAAAATTAGAAAATGGATCTTTGCGATGAAAGCAAGACTCAATCCAATTCACCCTACAATCTGCCTTTGGCACAGGCTAAGTGATGTTTGTCAACTACAATAATTCAGACACTCAACATCAAGAACCTGCTTTTTCTGAGAGAAAAAAGACAAGCTGCATTTGCCAAAGGAGAAAGAATGATAAGGTAACTTACATGCCTAAAGGATAAGACATGTTGCAAAATTCAGCAAAGGAAAAAGCTACAGCACAGAAATCATATACATACCTCATATGATAAAAGCCCATTATGAAAGGAGACCTACTGTCTCTGACTTTATTCAACAATATAACTGCTCAGAAGATGAGTTAGGGTTATACATGATATCCAGAATGCATAACTATAAAGGTTGAAACATCATCACATATATAAATTGCCGTGACACACCTCTTTAGTAATCAGGGGGTTCGATTTGAATTGTCAGTAACAAAGTAAAAAAATCATCACAACAACAGGTGACTTGAGAAAGGAAGGAATTGTCATGACACAAACCCCAAACCTTAATACATTCCATGGAAAAAAGCAATGCAGTCGTTGTTCTAAGTGGCCGAACGAATTTCTTGTTTCAGCATTGCTGCTGACTGGCATCAACACACGCTCTGATAATGACTGAGATGTGACCTACAATGCTACAGAATACACACATACTTGTTTTTTTCTTCATGTAGCCGTGGGGCAGTGGCCTTTCTTGTGTAGTCTAGGGCGAGGTTTCATGGGCTTCTTCAAATTATGGGATTGGAACGCAACCATAGCACGCAACACGGACAGAAGTCTATGCTCGATCTCAACAGCAAAGGGTGTGGGTTCCAGAATTCTTAAGGAACGTGCAACAGCCTCTACCGTGCTCACACAGCCCCCAAATGGCTCTTTTCTCAGAATTAGATCGGAATTCCACATGCTATGCCCTTGTGTATTCCGGTCATATGGTAGACAAACTTGAAAGGCATTGATACTGCTCAGGAAAGCCATGCTTGCCTTAACCATCTCCTTCGCATGCTGCCATGTCCCATCAATAACTATCAACAATAACAAAATCCCACCATTTTCATTCTCAATTTGAGGAGGATGATCGGGCATACCTGATTGTGCTCGATTGGAAATCCATGTCTCTAAATCCGTTGCTTCTTCGCCGGGAAATAGAAAGAGAACGTGGCCGCACTTGGATTTCTCTGCATCAGATTGGCTGCAAATAGCATCGAGGATTGGTGAGGAACCCATATGCAGTCGACGGCCGACTATAACTTGGGAATTGTGGAGACATTTTTGGATAAGGGGGACTGTTGATAGTTTGTGGCGAAGTTCATGTGGATGCTGCAATATGATAATGCGCGTTGAAGTCTCGAGAGCTTCGGATGGCAAGACATTGCAGAGACATACATTAGCGGGTCTCTCGCACCCTCCTCTGCACTTCTCCCTCTGCTGCTTCTGCTTTTGTTCTCCCCGGCAATCCTCCATTACTCTTCATTTCCCTCTGCCTCTTCTTAATTTTGAGCCCTTCCCTGCCCCAACCCTAATGGCACCAATTTGCACCTTGAATTCCGCAATCCATATATATTGGTTTGTCTTTTTAACCATCGGAATTCGAAAAGAAAAATTATCTCTAACTAAACTAGGCTAAATCCAACATCAAGCCACTTAACTCCCGACATCCCTAGGTATCAGTTAATTTGAATTGAAACATAATATTTAAAAAAATATTGGAATCTATTTTTAAAAAGTTAGGTTAAAATTATTAGCCTTAACCCCCATACCACTCTACTTTCTAATAATGAAATTGTTGAATATTTATTTGGCTAATACGCATATGTAGAGATGGTATGAGGAAAAATAACTTAGTGGGTCCATATCTTAAAAGAGGAAACGAGGATTTTTGCGTAAAACTCCTCGTAATAGGGACATCCCAAGATTTAATACCTTTCCTAATGGATTTTAATATTGGGAAATAATAGATGGAGGAACATTCATGGAACTAATTCATAAAAATCCATTTTATTGTTAAAAATGATACTCCTAATTTAGGTAATCATGGAACTGATATATGAAAATCCAAGGTCTTTTATTGTTAAACATGATACTTCTAATTTAGGTGACCATCCAAGTCCATCTCAAAAATAATCAGGACACTAGAGATTTTTGGATCGTGATTTTCCAACCATTTTTTAGGGTCTTTCCATGCATTTTTCGAGGCAGTTGAATCATTGTGTTGGGGATCTAACTCAATTTATCAATGTTCTTTCTAACGAGCAAAAAAAGACCCAAAACAAAGCCCTAACTGAAAATTTATGATCCCAAAAAGTTCCCCTTTTTTAAGATAGTGAAAACTCATCTAACTCAACACTAGTCATGTTAGGGTTAGGGTTCTTACATATTAGGGTTTTGGGCATCATTATAAAATGAAGTTTGAGGCTCTTATTATGGGTTTTTTGCAAAAAATGTAGCCACGACACCTCTTCTCATATATAAGTTACCACCACTCTAGCCACTTTGTATTACTATGTGCATTATAGTGTTTTTCACTTGTTGATTCATTAATATTATTTGGGTTTTGCTATAAAACTCTACTTTGAACATTGTATCTTGTGTTCTCTCTACAAAATTGTATTATTTCATTTTGTTCTCAATTCAATATGGATCAATGGTATCAAAGCAATCCACTCTCTATGATTTATTTGTGAATGTCCTTAGCAAGGTTTAGGTACAAGGAGTTGGGCCTCAAACTCATTAACCCTAGTTAAGACTTCCCTTGCATAGCCAAGCAGCCTCCCATGGTAGATGAAGTAAAGAAAGACAATGGAGCAAGATATCATATCAAGTTGTTGCTATAAGAATTCCTTGAGAGACAAAGGAACAAGATGATGAACCATTTCACCCTGATCCTTCAAAAACTCCCATTAGCAACAGAGGCACCTTCAATAAGTAGTGATTTTGAAGGAACAACACCCTTCAAGATAAAAGTTATTTTTAATATCCCTTTATTTAAAGTCAAAATAGATGCATGAGCTTTGGAGAGATGGTTAAATCTACTAGAGGGTTATTTCTCTATTCACAACTTTTCTAGTAGTGAAAATATTACTTTCACACTTTTGAAGTCCCTTCCCTGTGCCAAAAATTGATGAGATACTTATTGTGTTAAACATGTTAGAGATTTTGAACTCTATATGACAAAACCCACTTGGGAGGAATTTGCCATTACCCTTAATGAGGAGTATTTACATTTTGGAAACTATGAAGATTAGTGCATGAGATAGATGCTTTTGTTGAGGTAAATATTGTACTCTGATAGAGTGCACTAACACCTCTCATACCCTATGTACAAAACTAGGTATTAGGGACTTTAATTTGCACTTGGTTTCAAAATAATGCAACAACCTACACAAATACATCCAAACATAAATGGGGTTTTTACACATTTCTTTGTTGGGCACTGCTTACTGTTATGTTGTCAAGATTAAACAAAAAAATCGACAAAAGGGTAGAATTTAAGGTTGGAAACCATTGCAACACAAGGAAGGTAACTCTACAAGCTCCAAATACATTATTTATTGACTTCCCATTACATTGCTTGAACCCCTTTATATAGTGCTACCATCCACATAAAAATGTTCTAGAGGAGGAACCTTCTAGTAAGTCCTCTTACATTTATTTCATTCACAATAGACATTATTTATTAAAAGTTGTCTTTATACATAACAATAGTTTTCTACTAGTATCCCCCTTATAAAGGAGGAACCTTCTATATAAGTGAAACCTTCTAGTAATTCGTCTTACATTTATTTCACTCACACTATGCCTCATTTATTAAAAGTCGACTTTATACATAACAATAGTTATCTTGGGAATAATAGTAGATAACTATTGTTATGTATAAAAGTCACTTTTAATAAATAAGGCCCAGTGTGAATGTAATAAATGTAAGAGGACTTACTAGAAGGTTCTGCTTCTAGAAGTTTTCACCTATAGAACGTTCTTAAGTGGATGGTAGCACTATATAAAGAGGTTCAATCAATGTAATGGGAAGTCAAGAAGTATTGTATTTGGAGCGTGTATCTCATTAAAAGGTTACCCTACCCTAAGGGTTTCAGATTTATAAAGTGGATATTTTTCTATATTGTTCTTGGATCTATTGTGGTGTTTCTGTATTCATATATTTGGTAATTATCATGCACCACATACCTTATTTCTTGAGTACCATGATGACAGGAGAAGAATAAGGGTTGGTACTAGGATGGATGACACCAACAACTAATAATTCTTGTACAATTTTCTCAATTTCATTTTTTGGGGCAAATGGGTGACTATGAGGAAGAACATTGGGATGAATACTACCAGGGAAAAGTGGAATGGAATGATCATGGGGGCCATGGGAAGGTGGGAGTCCTTAAGAGTTGTCAAAAACATATTGATGTTTGGAGAGGATAAATTGTAGATTGGGATGAATAGCGTGTGAGGGGGTCTCAACTACTTGAATGGCATGGAATTGGGAAATAACGTCGAAATGACCTTTTTTTAGGAGTTTCTCCATTTTGTGTGAACTGATAACCTCAAGGGAACCGGCCATGATGCCTCAGAACTGGTAATTTTGTCCATCATGTTGGAAACTCATGGTTAATTCCTTGAAGTCTATGGTGATGGGGCCTAGTGTGCATAACCATTCAACACCTAGAACAATGTCGCAACCACCCATATCAATAGAAAACATGTGGGATTTTAGGTTATAATGACCAATTTCCAGGTGCACATTTTCACAACGACCCCCACATTTCATGGAACTTCCATTAGCAATCGTGTTTTGAAAGTTATTGATTGCACAAATATAATACAGTGTCTCTTGAGCAATTCAACGATGAACAAAATTATGGTGTTGCCATTGTCGACTAGGATAATGAATTTATGATGCTTGATATGGCCAATTAACTTAAGGGTTTGGGGAGTTGAGATACCAGTGAGAAGATTCAAAGAGATAAGTGGTTCAACTTCTAGTGGATCAGAGGGCGAGCTATGATCATCAGTGTTGGGTAGCGCTTTGGAAGGGGAAAATTCACCATCCTCTTCATAAATTTCCTCAAAAATAGGGATAAAAAGATTTTTCTCCTTACATTTGTGGACTAGAAAATATTTTTCATCACAATTATAGCAAAGACCCTTAAGTTGGTGTTCAACCATTTATGTTTGGGTTAATTTCATGATCTTAAAAGGTGGGGAAGGAGGGGTTGGATTGGTGGTCCGGAAACAAGGAATAAAGGATGGCTTTCTAATTTGAGAAGAGACTACATGTTGTGCTTCTTTGGTGTAGTGAGTAGCTTCAAGCCAAGTCTGGGGGAAATCCATTAGGACATGAGCTCGAATGTCATCCTTAAGGCTACTAATAAAGAATTCACGAAAGAAGGTGTCAGATATGCCTTCAGTTCAGAAATCCAATTGCTAAAAAACAACGGTGTATTCTTCCACTATACTAGACTATTTAAGCTTGGTCAAACATCCCAAATGATGTGTGTCTATGTCAAAGCATTCATAAAGGTATGCTACAAACTAGATCCAAGCAATATACCCTTTGTGTGAATTTTTACGCCATTGCCACCATTGCCATCATTCGGGATCTAAATAAAGGACACCGATACAAATTTTGATCAAGTCATCAGTGATGCCATGCAAGGAGAAATAATGTTCCATTTGAGTTACCTAGCTCGTGGGGTCAGAGCCATCAAATTTATTCACCTCAAATTTTGGAAGACGCAGGTCACAAGTAAGGGGGTTGGATTGAAAGGCCATGGAATGGGATGAGTCAACGCCCTCTTGGTGTGAAGATTGTGCAAAGGAGATAGGACTGTGGGATTCATTAATCATTGTTGTCCACTTGTCCACATCATCAGAGAGGATGTCCAGTTGGGTGAGTTGGTAATTTATGGTGTCTAGTTCGGCGAGTTGAGAATTTATGGTAGCAATATTTGAATTAAGGTTAGAGATATCTTTCATGGTATGTTCATGGGCCTGGACCAAAGGAATAAGACATTGGCAAAGATCTTGGTTGCAGGTGTGGGCCATTTGGAAGGTAAGCGGGTAAGAATAGGGCTGGTGGGTTTGTATGAAAGGACTTATGAGAGAGTGGTATCACCATGATTAGTGCAAAGAGAGGAATTTAATGGGATAGGTCCAAAATAAGGGTGTCAAGGAGGGTGGGTGGGTCCATAAAAAAATAGGATTATGAGAGAGGGGTACCACAACAATCAGTGTGAAGAGAGGAATCTAGTGGGATAGGTCCCAAATAAGGGTGTTGAGGAGGGTGGGTGGGTCTATAGAAAAAAGGATTACGAGAGAGGGGTGCCATGACGATCTGTGTGAAGAGATGAATCCAATGGGATAGGTCCCAAATAAGGGTGTCAATGGGACCACTATACTCTTTTTTTATACTCATGTATGAATAATACTGCAGTGACAAAATGCCCAAATTCTAAATAGTTAAAATTGTGTAGGAATTTCATGGCCTAGATGCAGGAAGTAGGGTTGTGCACACTAGATGTGTAAAATTTTCATTCTATTTCTATTAAGTTTTGTTCCAACAACAAGGGTTAGGGTTTTGAGGGTTCCTATGGGCAAGGGATTGCCCTGTGTTATATCTCTCTGACATACTAGCGAGGTCCAATAGTAGTACTCGACCTAATATCTCAGGGCTCTAACTAAGGAGGTTCAACCGTACCCCTATTTGTACTACCTGATTACCCAAGTGCGCAAGAGTAGTCTTCTCGAGTGTTGTTCTCGGTGACACTGTAGTAGTTAGGAATTCGTTTAGCTAATTTATAGTTAGTTTTAGGAGACCTATGAGACTCCCTATATACTCTAGTGTACATGGGATTGAATGGTCGTATACAGGTGCTATCTAATGCGATACTACTCGAAGGGGTACTGATCCAAAATGCATCCAGGAAGGCCTAAAAATTAAAGTTCTCGGAATCGGATGAAACCAACGCCATTGCATCCATCTCATCGCAATGATTTTGACCATGTAATTTTTTCCTCAAATGGAAACCATATGTGAAAGTTATCGCGTTCTGATCAAATTCCCAAACAAGGAAAAAGTCAACTGGTCAAAGTCAACAGTGAAGTCAATGATGACATCAGCAGTACAACAAGTGACGTCAGCATGACATCATCAAGCTGATGTGGCATCACCACGAGGTGACACATGTCACTCAAATTCGTCATTTTCGGACTGAGTTCACACTTGTACGGATTTGACACATGGCATTGTACGGATGGCACGTGGCCCAATGACATGCTAACACGTGGAAGTACAGACGACATCTGGGTCGTACAGATGCTGACATGGCAGGGTGACTGTGCAGTACGGACGTAACGTGGTTGTACGACAGACGTCGTGGCAGGTGATAGGGTTGTACAGAAGCTGACGTGGCAGCTGACTGGGCTGTACGACGGTGATGTGGCAAGCTGACTAGACGTTGATTATGCTAGTACGGACCAATCATAGGGCGACACATGGACAAATCAGAGGGTGCCACGTGGCACCCTAGATTTTTCCAATGACGGCTAGGTAAAAAAAAAAATTATAACCACCCGGTTGATTTGAACCCGTGACCTTCGTGGGCGCTAGCGACTTCAGGGAAGTGGGCAGACCGACTGTACTACACGTGTTTCTTGTTATGAATATCGACAGATTAATATTTGAATTAGCACTTGGCATGATTTCAGGGATAAGCCCTGGTCGACGAGGGCCAGCCACGATCGACCAGGGGCTTAACTGTTGCAGACGCGTGGAGGCTAAGGACTAGGGCACATGGCCCTGCATATGACCATGCGACCGAAAGTTTTGGGCTGGATCGGAAGGTTAGGGGGCCAGCGCTTGCCCACATGGTAGCGCCATATGACCAGGGGCCCGGATCAAAAGGGGTTGTGCCCAATTGTGGCTGGAATTTGGGTTTTTGACTTTATATTATGATTTTTATTTGATTTTAAGCCTGTTTTTAATGGATTTTGTCCATTGTTGGAGGATCTGGAGCCCTTTTGGAGGCTAGATCTTGGGAGGAAGTTGGGAGGTCGATGCCCACTTCAAATGTATATAAACCAAAGGTTCTTGGCAACCTGGAAGAGGTTCATAAGAGGAGAAATGCTATAAAATTGTGAAGCCAAAGTCAGTTTTATGCAGGGAAGCCATTGAGGAGAGGAACTTTGTGGGCCAATTTCGGGAGCTTCGCTCAACTGTTTTCAGTGTCGTCAGTTGTATTGGGTTCTTGAGGTCTAGAAGAACACAGCCAAACCATTTTTTAATCTTTTTGACACCTTTCTGATGTAATTTTGAAGCTTTGAAGAGAAATAAGAAAGCCTCGCCCATTGAGACAAAGGCCTGGAGACATAGGTGATCTTGTCGAACTCTGTTAACAACTTTGTTGTTATGGTTTGTTGATTTTTTGTGCTTACTTTCATATCTGCATATCTTATTATGGCTTCCATGGTATATCATTAATTCTTCCTCTTTCTTCAATTCCTAAATGGTTAATGAACTCATGCTTTAAAACTTAACCATAGTCTTTAAAAGATCATTTTCGGATCAAGTGGTATTAGAGCAGGTTGACGGTTGGTTTTTGAGTTTGCATGATTACCGGGGAAAGGTTGAATCGTGGTGAAGGCGATCTTATCGAAGAGAATCCTGAGATTGGATCGAGAAAGAGGGCTTCTCAAAGTGAGAAGATGACATCAGGAGAGAGACTTTCTCATAACGAGATAGAGTTTCAAAAGACCTTCTTCATCATGTCGGAGATGGTGAAGGTTCTGTATGATGATTACTTGGAGCAGAAGAGACCAATTCTAGGTGAATCTTCAAAAGCCAAAAGTGAAGAAGGAAGGGATCCTCTAAAACCTCCTCCTTCACCTCCTTCTCCATCAAATTCTTCTTCTTCAAGTACAAGTTCCAAATCCATCGCAAGAAAACATTCCCATAAACATAAACATGATATGCCTTTACTTAAGCTTGATGCGAAGTTTGAATTACCTATGTATGATGGTGAAGTCAATGCAGAGAGGCTTGATAAATGGGACAGACAGATGGAAGTTTATTTCAATGTGCAACAAATCAAAGATGAGGCAACTCAAATCAAATTGGCATCGCTTCGACTTGCAGGCACAACACTCATCTGGTGGCAAAGCAAGTTGCAAAATGGCACGCAACAAGTGGGTAATGTATTTCCATCAT
>JZKD02S1738797.1:237279-251933 GCA_000966675.3 Picea glauca
GAATCATCAAGGAAGTGTTAGTCCAGTGGAAAGATACAACTCTAGCATATGCCACTTGGGAACCAACTACCATTCTGCAACAATTTCCACATCTCAAGCCTTGAGGACAAGGTTATTTTTAAGGGGGAGGACATGTTAGGGACCTAACCCCTCACACAGGTAGAATAATATATTCCAATGTAATAAAGGTCAATATTAATAAGGCCGAGCAATAAGGAAGAATAAGTCCAATGTAAGAAGACCTAATAGAATCTTTCGCTTCTAGAAGGATCTTCCTCTAGATGGTTCTTTTGATAGACATAGTTAGTATAAATAGGAGTCGAGGGTATGAGAACTTTTGTCTTGAATATTATTGTAGCAAAGCTCTGCTCGACTGGAGGTTTCCCTCTCGAAGAGGCAAGTGAACATTGCTCTGAGTAATCTAAGTGCTCTTTCTAGTTATATTCTGGTATCATTTTGGTATTATTGTGGTGTTGTTCTGGTTATATTATGGTATCATTTTGGTATTTTTGTGGTGTTGTTGTGGTTATATTCTGGTATCATTTTGGTATTATTGTGGTGTTGTTCTGGTTATATTGTTGTTCATCTGTCATTTCTATCATTTTATTTATGTTCTGCATACTTTTTATATTTGGAATATTACACGTTTTCAGTGTCGTCAGTTGTGTTGGGTTCTTGAGGTCTAGTAGAACACAACCAGACCAATTTGTAATCGGTTTGACACCTTTCTGATGTACTTTTGAAGCTTTGAAGAGAAACAAGAAAGCCTCCCCCACTTAGACAAAGGCCTAGAGACGTAGGCGATCTTGCCGAATTCCGTTAACAACTTTGTTGTTATGGTTTACTGATTCTTTGTGCTTACTTTTAGATATGCATATATTATTATGGCCGCCATGTTATATCATTAATTCTTCCTCTTTCTTCAATTCCTAAATGGTTAATGAACTCATGCTTTAAAACTTAACCATAGTCTTTAAAATACATTTTCGGATCAGGTACCAGCAGGGGTTACAGAGGTTTCAAACAAAGTGAAACAATGTGTTTCAAGCAACTACACAAAACCATCTGCATTTCTTGCGTGTATTCTTCCCAATCGTAGTTTTACCCGTCGAACGACAAATCATTGTGCTTTAAAGACGTTGACACACATCTCTAGCCTGGAATAAATTGTTTCTAAAGAAATTAACGTTAATTTGGAAATGTTAATAAAGGAGATGTTGCTCATATGGAATGGCATTTAAATGTATGATATTTCATGAACTATACCTGAAAGGTCATTTACAATGTATAATGTGATTTGTTGGACAATCCATGACTTCCCAACACTCAGAGTATGCTGAGGTATAACCTTTCTTTTGGAACAATTCAAATCATTTTACTAATTATTAATCATTGGGGCTCATCATCAATTAATGCATCGTGTCTATTTTTTTTGCTTTTGTGGGTTGGGACTAAAAAGAACACAGTTGCTAGGAAATATGTTCAAGATATTCTAAAATTTGCATAAGTGTGTCTATGAAGGACATAGGTAATTTTTTGCAACCAAACCATTGTTTACTTCAAATGAAAGGAGAGTTTAATGAACAAGTTGTGGTAAGACCCTTCCTCGTTGCATGATGCTAGCAAATGAGAAGAATATTGAATCTTGCATTTAATTGATTTGGAGAATAAACTCAATGGAAACCTATATGATATTGAGGACGATATAAATGAATTAAAAAATCCTCTTGATCGCATGCCAAAAGGCATGAACAAGTCTTCCAAATTTTGTGATCTCTTGTATTGAAAAGAACTCAAAGTGGCACATTTATTGGATCCATTAATGCATGTGTTTAATAAAGTGTCGTATTCTCTTTGGAAACATATTTCTTCCATTGAGAAATATACAAATGCATCTAGAAGATATTTGACCATGTCAACATCAAAGAAAGATCTACGAGAAAAATAAGTAACGAATGGAGATGGCCAAGAAAGTTATCTTGCTGCACCATGGATTGTAATGTTCCCGAGCCAAATTTTTTTCTCAGAACACTAACTGTTTATTGTTTTCTATGTTTGTTCATGTGTTTGCAGGTGCACTCATGAAGATGTGCATTTGGACTACTTAATGTTGATTGCGCAATAGATATGAAGCATATAATCATAAACAAGACAAGAGATATAAAGAACACCAGTAGAGAACCAACAATGTCATATCTGACCTTTATTTAGATAGTAAGGAGATCTCGTATACAAGAGATCTACAAATATGGAAGAAAGTCCCAATAATATCAAATTGGGCTGCTAGCCAATACAATAATAATAACAATACAAAGATAAGTGCCTCCCAAACGCTATCTGAGAAGAGATCCAAGCCTCTGAAGGCCACCGACAAGCTAGCTCGGACTAAAGATAAGAAGACCCCATCAATACTCTACAAAACCCCTCCAATTGGCTGAGTTGCGCCCTACTCTGGATGCTGCTAAATCCTCAAGTTTCGGCCCTCCCTTTTCTGACCTCCAAATCCCTCCAAAATCTCTCGGAATGTAGATCGGGTTGATAGAAACCTCCGGACCAAGTCAAGGAGAATTCGTTCTCCCCTCTAGGAGCCTCCAAATACCAACAAAATCTACCAGAATGTAGATCTGACCAATTCTACCAAGATGATGAAGTCTCAAGTCAATCTATGAAGATCCGAGCCACCAAACACCGAAAACCTCTTTCTACAATGCACCCTTCCCTTCTCCAATTCGTGCCAAGATTCCAGAAATAAAATGCAAGGATAATCTCCTCCTGAATAGACCAAGAATGATGCCAGGGACCCTACGAAGAGAACCTAGGTGCTACTTTTCCCAAATGCCTTCTCCTCCCTCTAGATCGAATTAATCTCTCCAAGATGGTGCGYCCCCCTAGCTGKAAACCTCCTAGGTTGCGCACTAGCCTGAAATTTGCCTGTAGAACAAACCYTGCAACACTGTAGAATGGTGTGGGAGGATTATTTCACCCCTGGGACCAARCCTGGATCAAGAAAGGTGGGATCTTTCACCACCGAGTTGATCTCTAGGGTTTTAGACTCAAAACCCTCAAAACTGATTGTGCTCAAGAGSTCCAATGCAAATAAGATAATAATCYAGAATGTCYAAGGAGYGCRCCCWRCCCTTTCCTTTATAGYTCYAGTCTATTCATCTGTTGAGTTAATTAAYCTCTAGGGTTAACTCTTAACCTAACTCATCTTTTCTTTTCTTTCGTTGAGTTATCCTTTTCCACACAAAGTCAACTTAACTTTATAATGTTATGTTTTCTGGTTGACTTTGTCCCCAATATGCTTGAGACTATAGTCTAGTGGGGAAAGCTAGACTACTGAGTCTCTCCATTCTCTTCATCAAGAGGTGGGGGACATTACATGGATATTGTCCAACGACGACTTATATATTGTGAACAAAGTGATTTATATAATTAGAATACAAACAAGATGTGGTTCCTCATTGAGAAAATCATTTACTATTGATGGTTAGTTGACAGGTCTCAAGACACGTGATTGCCATAATCTGTTAAAGGTACATATTACTGACGTGGTTGTGTAATACATATAATTTATTAATATGGAATTCTTAATTGACCCCCAACGCTTATAAGATTATTACCATACTCTAACCGATTTGACGATGCATATGTTCAACATATCTATCCAATAGCTATAGCTGAATGCACTAGTCTCACACAAGATTTGTGTCATGCCATTGAACAATCATCTATGTTTCTAACATTTTTTTTCTCATATTTGTATCTACACCACAAATTTATCTTCAATGAGTATATATGTCAAAAAATCAGGTAGTACCATGTCAACTTTTATGAAATTACTAAATAGTAATTAAGGCCACCTTGACTTTAGGTGGATCACATCCAAAGAGATGCATGTCACATGCATCCCTAGATGACACATTGAAATAGAAGATATTGCTTGTATTCTTTAGAAAGAGTTGCCTACTAGTTTTATGGATACTTAGATCCATCTTTTGGTACAATAGGTCTAAAATATTTAATTAACTAGTGTGGTGAGTTATAGATAGATGTTCTTCCTATAGAGTTACATCGAAACACTTAAGGGGTTTGTAAGGCAACAAGCACGTCATGGAGGGTGCATGGCCAGAGGGTACATTGTTAATGGTTTTTTTTATTATGTCTAGTTTCTGAAACAAATGCATATAGATGCTCCACTCATTTGGGATGGTGATCATGATGAAGAATTCCTAGAAGGTGAGAAACTTGAAACAAATGAAGAAACACGGTTCCAAGAGACAATATATTTATTTTACATATATATGGTTATAATTGTGTTATTTGATGAATAATTGTTTTCCTCGTAAAAAAATAATAATATCAAGTGCTCACTAACATTATAGAAAAGGATGAACGAGATAAAATAAATAAATTCATTTTGTTCAATATGAAGGCTACTAGGAAATAGGTGGAAATGTACAATGAGATGCATAAAAAACAACAGGAAGACATACAATTGTTTAGAAGGTCAAACCCTTGTATTCCACTTCCCAAAGAATTATGTTATTCATGGCCCATAGAGTGCACAAACACAGGGGCAAAGGAGCAAATTCATAAATTGGGACTAACCAACAAGGAAAGTGAACTAGATGTATTGAACATAGGAATTGGATGCAAAAGGGTAGTATGTGATGAATCATGAGATTGACTGCATAAATTTCAACTAAACAAATTATTTTATTGCTACAAATTTAAGTATATTTATTGATTTCAATATGTAAATTCGTCTATGCATAAAGGTACAAACATATCTTGTGACGTGGGCATGTGGTAATCGTTTTAGAGTGGAGAGTGTGTGCAATGAACAATAGTTCATTTACGAAAAAAGTATCCAACACAAGAATAAAGGATAGTTAAAATCCATATAGGATAAATATATAATTCTTCATTATAATGTGGATCATGGCAAACAAATTGTGGTTGTGAAGTGTTTATTGCGTTTGATCAAACAAATCATCCAAGTTCAAGGGATATAAACCTAATAGAATGACAAATTATGTTGGTACCATTTAGTAAATAATTGAGTTGGACTATAGGTCCTTCAGATGTGTGATTTTTAAATGTAAGTGGTTTGATCTTTTTGATAGGAGATCTAGTATACATGACCTAGATAGTAAATTATAGTGTATTGACATATGTAAATAAATATTGACATCTTGACCAAACCATTTGTGTTTCCATAACAATATGAATGGGTTTTCTTCCATCCTAATGTCTTTGACAAAAAATGGTGGTATGTTGATCCATTTACACCCAGAAGAAAAATGGTTTTTGAAACTATACATGTTGCAATTGTTGCACCAGGTCAAGAATAGGGTGATGTAAATGTAAGCGATGAAGTAAATGTGGGTGATTATGTATAATTATGAGTGTAGTGACGTCAAGTATTGATTTCATTCTTAGTGTTTTTTTTAATACACACACACGCACGCGCACCCACATACGATGGTTTCACAATGTTATTTTGTGAACTTTAATGAATAAGAGTTGTTAATTTATAAGCTATATTTTAATTAATGCAAAACACCTAAATTTTGGCTTAACCAATGGGCATACAAAAAATCGACATCAAACATAAATAGGGTAAAATGATAAAAACCATTAAAATTTGAGTGTTTTGATTATATAAATATCCTATCTCTAATATCTTCATTGTTATTCTTTGATAACTTCAATGACTAGGTAACTTCAATGCCATGCTCAACAAAGGGTTAAAACTACATGGGAAGATTAGGGAAGTCAACCCACATAGGGCCAATAAACCCTCAATCCAACTAAAAAAGACAACAAGGGTATTGTGACAAACCCATAATCTTTGGGCAATGATGACAACCCTTTGTGTGTCATATAAAAATGAAACAAGGAAAAATCTCCTAGTCATGCTGCATATGCTATGATAGTGACAACTATATGCCTCCCATACATCCTTCATCCATGCCTTAATCATGGCCTTCGAGGTGTGCGATCAACAAAATACCCAAGTAGTGTATGCATTTTATATGACTTACAAACATAATCATATTAAAAAATATAGATACCAATGGTACTATCCTCAATGGAACAATTGATACCTCATTGTAGGCATCTAGTACAAACTTCTAGATGTGTTTGGAGGGATCAGTGTGCTCGCTACTTCCAACAACAAAGTTATTGTGAATTATCAACGTTGAAGACAAATTGATTAATGACCCATCTTTGGGTCCTTTTCAAGCCATAAATGACTTTGACATGCCGTGTGGAAGGGGATGATGAGCTAATCAATGCTAACAGAGGCCAAGTAGGCTAATTGGGACATGGAGTTATAATGGTGATAAGGATAATACCAAACCACATTTGTATGCACCTTAAGCATAAACCCTAACCTCAAGCTTGTATGACTAGTTCTTCATTCTCTTCCTTAAGTCACTCATTTAAAAACTTTGTTTCGTACAATGGACTTAAAGCATGGGATAAATGGGCATCATATTGCCCCACATTCTAGTGGTATTTTGGTCATTAATTCAATCTAAATCCTTCTGAGAAACCACAATCTCAACAAATTTGCAATCTCAACATTTAGAAATTGCAATGCTAGACTAATGTCATATCTATGAATCTACCTAGATGGTTGAAACAATGATTTAAAGATTGCAAATGCCATTTTTAATGATTTAGGGTTTGCTAGATTCTAACATATATGAGGCGATTTGAGTGCCCTACATCAAATGCCTGGACTTAATCATGTCTCCTATAACACTTTAAAACAACATTAGCGTTATGGCAACTAATTCATGAGAATCCTTAATCATTTATACAACAATATTTTAACTTATTCCTTTCTCTTATGTCATTTGATTTTGAACAACATTAGCATGACAACCACTTCATGTGCATCCTAATTCCCTTATACAATAATATTTTAATTACACATATGGAAATATAACATAACATTATTATTTTTTTTCAAAGGAACAAATTATAAGAACCCCCTACTACCCTTCTCTATTTGAACTTGTGACCTTTTAAGAGGAAACACATGTTCTTAACCATTAGACCCACTCAAAAACCTTTTTAACCATGTTCTATAATTCTAACCTTATGTGCAATATGAGGTTATATTACCTTTGATCGATAAATGGTCACGACTAGATCAAGTATCTCCAATACCACATTTGAATGTGATGGGCCAATTTTTGACGAATAAATACGTCTATCATTCGGTGTGTTAAAAATATAGCTCGAAAGAATCTAACTTCATGCGACCACATGATTTTTGAACTGCATGTTAATTTCTATTTTCTAGGGACATTTTGTGAAATTGATGACAGAAGGGGCTGCAAGGTTTGAACATTACAAGAAGGTTCCAACTATGGAAGGTCTTTCTGGTAAGAAAGAATAGAACTACAGAGTAGAGTTAAAAGATATTGCACTGCACGCAATGGCCGGAAGAAAACAGCAAATACGGAGCAGAAACAAGGACGGGGATAGAGACACATATACAGATGAAGAAATCTTTAACAAAACAGGGAGGAGAAGGACAAGAAAACATTCGAAGCACGATAGTAGATTCAGTCACGGATTATTATCTGGCATGGAAGTTAACTTGAAGACGCTGTTATTCACTGGCGCCTTAACACTTTCAGTTACCGCCTTCCTCATTTTTTATTATTACCAGATGGAAGATGTTAACACCAGCAATTTACTTAGAGTCATCACTCCGCTGCCAGTTCCAAAGATCATGGACTTGCCACTGGTAAATTCTGTATCAATGTGTACAGATTTATTCTTCTAGGACTTCAATTAATTTCTTTATTCATCTCTCTCCATTCTCATTGCGTTTTACTTGCATTTAGTTTCAAGGCAAACATCGGGAGAGTTTGTATTGGGGCACATATCGCCCACAAGTTTATTTGGGAATCCGCGCCAGGTGCCACATATTTTGCCCTCTATGTCCTACCTTGTGGTTATTATCTATGTACTGTTGCAAGTTATCTTATCATCTTGTTACATTGGTATATTGTTATGTTGGGATTTAGTTGGGTATTATGCATTGGGCAAAAATAGAACGAAACAAACCTAGATCATAGTGTCCATCTAGCTTATGCGGGGCATTCCATAAACATGGGTTCAAAGGTGACAACTTTAGTGTAGAAAAACTCCAACTGACCCATAGTGTACTGCAATTTAGTAATTTCTGGAAGTCTAATTGGTTGCAGGACACCAAAGTCTTTAATGGCAGGCTTAATGTGGCTTGGTGCCAAGGATGGGCAATATTTACTACGCCATACTTGCCAAATGTCTGACGAGCTTAGCAGTTATGGTTGGCTGCGACATGATGGCCGGAAATATGGGCACCAGGTATTCAGTCCCGAGGATCCACATTAGTTATGGTGACTATTATTATCACTGCTATATAGTTTCTTTGTCTGTCCCAATGATATTGACCTGCATCAAATTTCAAGTAGAAAGAAAGAGAAGGATATTGTTGTTTTCAGCATAATTTTTCTTACAATCAATCTAGACATGGAGCCATTCTTCACATAGAAATGAAAGATGATATGATGAGTTCCTTATGTATTTACTATTTAGGGGACCGAATGCTACTTACAAGTATAATTGCTATGACAGAGTCAAAATTTTGATTTGTTTCCAACATAACAAGGAACTATAATAAGTCAATTTTTTGTATATGCAATTTCAATTCCAATTTCCAGCACTCATATTAATTTTCATGAGTATTGAGGTCCATGGAATCACTGGTTAGTCAATTCCACCAGATTACCCCTAGAAGAAGCACCTTTTGTTTCTCTTTCTTACATATATGGTGCGTGATTACTGTATAGTCATTTCAATGATATGCTTCTGGTTCAACAAGGTCATATATCTTCCTTTCTATTCCTTTCTCTGTCGTGCAAAATAATTTAATTGCCTTTATTAGTGCTTGCATGTTTAGATCCTGTTGTCCATTGGTTCCATTGTAAAAGGTTCTGATTGGCAGATCGTCTGAATTGCATAAATCTATTATTACTTATATCGCTGCAAATGGGATCCTAAATATGACTGACTGATAAACATGCAGGTGATTGTAGACCAGGACATGGCAATGACAACGACCTTTCTGAAGAGCTGGGGCAGTGGAAGTGGTTATGGAGGCGATTGGGCAATTCGATTTGATGTGAGAAATGAAAGGTGATATTTCTCTGCAAATTGACATGTTTTACACTATAAATCCAGAAGATGCAGGAGAATAAAGAGCATAATGTGTAAACAGTATAGCTCAGACTCAATGGTATAGTGAAATTAGGTCTTGGCCATATTAATGCATTTATGTACTAACTATTAGAGCGTTTCTGTTAAACTGTTCTTTTGTGGTTGAAAATAGTTCCTTTTTGTTGTTGTATACTTGCTTCACCGAGGAGAAACTACAATAAGGGTACAACAAACATGTGTTGCATGTAGACATAACCCCCAACACCAAGTGCTGTAGGCCCCTCATGGGAAAATTACAAAACAAAAAACAGCCTTGCAACTGAAACCATGATAGGAGGCTGTAATGGTCATGATCGTAATCTTCACTACCTCGACCAGGCATGGAAGAATGCTTTGGCTATAGATCATTACCATTTTCTGCTTTGCTTTGTGTGGTAAACAAGAGAAAGTGTGGGAAACTTATCACTATTGCCAGTGGGTGGGGCTATTCCTTTTGAAATCCCTGCCACCTTTACTAAGTGGTTAGAGTACCTTTATGCTAAAATGGCATGGTTTCCCGGTGCAGAAGGAAACAAACTTCTGTGCCTTTGAGTACCGCAAAAGCAGAGTACATTGCATTATGTGTGGTAGTCTGCGAAGCAGTGAGGCTTCGCAAGCTCCTTGCAGACTTATTTGGACATGAGATGGATTCCATCGTTATACATTGCGATAACCAGAGCTGTGTGAAGCTCTCCGAGAATCCTGTGTTTAAACGATAAATCGAAACACATTGAGATATGGTTGCAGAGGAAAGTAGTACATGTGCAGTACCTTTTTACACACAAGCAGGTTGCAGATGTCTTCACCAAACCGCTTGCCAGGACAAAGTTCAAGTACTTCCATTAGAGACTTGGCCTGGTGGAGAATGCCTCCCTAGCTGAGAGGGAGTGTTGATGATTGCAACGTCGTGTGACATTCTCCAGGTCGTTTTCCTTTGGACTGAGTTGAGTCGATCTGTGAGAGGGCCCATGTGATGGGTGTGTCATTCTCCTCTGGACTGAGTTGAGATGATTTGTGCCCATGTGATGGGTGTGCGTCAAACTCTGGACTAAGTTGTTATGACGTGTGGTCTCTTGTCTACTCGTCTAGACTGAGTTGAGATGACTTGAGATGGTCTTTTTCCTTGTACTCCTCTAGACTGAGTTGAGTCGACTTGAGATGGTCTCCTGCCTTGTACTCCTATGGACTTAGTTGAGTTGGCTTGAGATGGTTCTCCATATGGTACTCCTGTGGACTTACTTGAGTTGATCTGTTGAGAGGGATGTCCCTGTGGCTGAGCACAGGTGGACGTGTCCCTAGTGGCTGAGCACTAGTGGATGTGTGAGATCCTTACTATATTGTCTAAAGAGTAAGATTTACTTGTAACCCTAATTTGTGATGTAAAGGGTACAAGTCAGCCCCACCATGTGAAAGATAATTAATATTGTGTAATTATTAATTATATTATTAAGTTGTACAGGTTGGCCCTATTGTGCCAATAGACACATCATTTGATGTTATAGGTTTTGTATAAATAAGAGTGGATCCCCATTGTGGATTACACTCACTTGTCATGTCATTATTTCAGAAGTTGAGGTCTGAAATTATGAGGACTACAATTCGCACTTCTCCAATAGTTAGTTTTCTCAGTCATAGCAGCACCCTATTGTGTGCTAGGTTTGGTGGTGGATGGTGGATCTTCTCTTGGCAATATAGCAAAGGATTGCTGGGTTTTTCCCTTGATTGAGAAGGGTTTTCCTAGGATATTTTCTGGTGTCTTTTGTGCATGGTTATTCTTCTCGTGATCTTGGTTTACTGCAGCTTGAATTGTGTTGCTGCAGTCATTGTTTATGGTTCAGTAATGCTAAACAGAAATTAAACTATCTGCATGAGCTAAAGCATTAAAATTCAACACCCTTATGGGAAAATAACAAAACAAAAAACAGTCTTGCAACTGAAACCATGATAGGAGATTGTAATGGTCATGATCATAATCTTCACTACCTCGACCAGGCATGGAAGAATGCTTTGGCTATACATCATTACCATTTTTTGCTTTGCTTTGTGTGGTAAACAAGAGAAAGAGTGGGAAACTTAACACTATTGCCAGTGGGTGGGGCTATGGCTTTTGAAAGCCCTGCCATCTTTACTAAGTTTGTAGTGTACCTTTATGCTAAAATGGCACACTATTACTGCAATACAGATATAAACTGAAATAAAGTAGAGATATGGTAGTCTCAAGCTCAAAATAACAATAGTAAGAACGAACAATACAAAAGTATTGGGGGTACTTGCACACCTTGCATCTGCAAATCTGAATGATGTGGAGGAAGAGCTACCCAAAAGAAACCTTGCTGAATCGATAGTTGAAATCAAATAAGTTACAAAAGTGAGGGGAAACCCTTATTTATATCAAAGAGAGAGAGGAACCCTTCTCAAATTTTCAGCATGGTAAACAGATTTGTACCTCTAATTTCTGATATCCTAATCTAGAAACTAAAATTGTGTAACCTATCAAAAAAGCAGATGAAGGATGCTAGATCTGCAAACACATAATTCTGAAAATACGAGCAACAAGCTTCAAAATTGCAGTAACCGATCACATCATTCTTTATTAACTCAAAAGAAGAACAGATTCAACAGCTTGCTAATCACTAGCTCAAAGAAAAACTGAATAATCACACCTGCCCTACCTTCTTTTATAGGAAGAAAGCTAGGGTTTACAATCAAGGCCAACCATCTCTATAGTGTGCCTAGTTTAGAGTGAAATCCTAATTGCCAACTCTGCCTAGAATAAAACACCATCCAGCATAAAAAGAATGCCTAGAATAGAGTGCCCAGGGTTATATCTGGAAACTAAATCAAACCCAGCATCTATTCTAAATCTGCAAGTCTCCCTAAGCCATGCGCTTTTCTAAAACTAGAATCTGTGCTCAAAAAACAGAACTGAAAGCACTTCTAAGAATAGAAAAGCAAGTGCCTTACAAATCTGGAAAAGCAAATCTAATTAAGGCAAAAGCCAGCGCCTACTAAACTGGAAAATATAACCTGCTAAAGATGGCGAATCTAAAGCTGATGCATGGCCTTAACATTCTCTGTCTTTACTACTGCACAACAACAAGGCTTTACGGATCTGCTCATCACTGATGCTGCCCAGGAATCGAGTCAAAGATGGACTGGTTTGAATTGGATCTTCTGTGTATGCTGCACTGAAGTGAAGAAGAACAACTGCTGAGCAATCAGGTCAAGCTAACACTCTCTTTGCAAGGAAGGTGTTCTCCACAAAACCAAGTCTCTCCTTCTTCATCTTGATCCTCCATAATTTTCAAGGTGTACTTCCCTTGTTCAAGGAAGACTTTATTAACAACTGCATACTCAATCAATCACTGATTCCACAGTGGATTTTGGAACTGTCTCCCAGACATCAGACTCTTTCTATCATGGCATCCTGCCATACCTGGTCTTCAGCTGCTTTTTTACAGCTGGAAGGTTCTGTCATAGAAATAAAAGTCATAAATGCAACACGAGTTAGAAACTTCGTAGGAGGATTACTCACCTGAAATGTATCTTTAGGGGCTCCCACTTGTTCTTGTATATTCTACAATGTTTGGATAATCCATCTCAACTTCCTGATTGAATTAGATGGCACTGAAGCATCTGTTCCTACACTGCAACCTTGCTGATCTGAATCTGATTTCTCTTCTTCTTTCTGATCATCCTTTGGGACAACAACCTTTTCTCCCTCCAGTGACTTTTGATCCCTTCCGAGACTTAGAAGACCATCCTTCCTCATCACAAATTAAACATCTCGACTTACCACTGTCTTCCGTTGTGCTGGAATATAGATCTGGTAAACCTTGGAGATCTCACTGTAACCAACAAATATATCCTTGGTGCTTGAGGGTTAAAACTTAGTCCTCTTCTTGTCAAGCAAACGATATAAACATGACAACCAAATACACGAAAGTGCAATACCTGAGGTTTCTCACCAGCAAAGGCTTCCTTTGGAGTTTTGTCCTTCAACATGCCGTGAGGACATTTGTTCAGAATGTAGATAGCTGTATTGCATGCCTTTGTCCAAAGACACATGGGCAAATCCTTCTCATGGATCATAGCTTTGGCTGTCTCGATGATGGATCAGTTCTTCCTCTCTACAACCTCATTTTGTTGTGGGTTATAAGGTATTGTTAGCTCCTTCTTGATCCCTGCTTCCTCGCAAAAGGCATCAAAGTCCTTGGAGGTGTACTTTCCTCCATTGTCAGACCTTAGCGCCTTTATCTTCGGACCTATCTAATTCTCAACCAAGGCTTTGAATTTTGTAAACCTTCTTAACACTTCATCTTTAGTCTCCTTGGAATAAATCCAAGTCATCCAAAAGGAATCATCGATAAAAAGGACATAATACAAACTACTTGTCAAAGATGTTGAGGTCATTGGTCCACACACGTTTGAAAGGATCAGATTAAGAATCTTTGTTGATCTGTGCTCACTGCATGGAAAAGTAGTTTTGGCATGCTTGTCAAGTGCACAACCCTTGCACACTCTAGTGTTTTCGATCTTGAAGTCCAACAATCCTTGCACCATGCCCTTCAAGAACTGAAGTGCTCCATAGTTCAGGTGACCAAACCACTGTGCCAAAGCGCACACAGTATGCCACTGTCATGCAATAAAGAATCCTGCTTCTTTGGATCTGCTAGCTATGTGTGGATGCCACCTTCATGCAGTCCTCTAGCCAAAAATTGACTATGGCCAGGGTTGTGTTTTCTAATTATCACTTGCTAATCATCAAACTCAACCATACATTGTAGATTTATCACGCGTTAGCACACTTTTTCACCCTCCAATCAGATCTAATATAAGTGTAAATCAACGATGGAAAAGTGTCTAATTCAAGGAGAGAATGCCCCAAATTGTTACAAGCAAACCTCCTCTCCATTCAGGCTGGTGCGTGCCAACCTTATGGGGGAGTGTCTAGGTACTGGGCTGCTGATTTTGGATCTGATTTTCTGCCAGAAACACACAAAAAACAACAGCAAATATGTCTTGGACAGCATGTAAACACCTCGCCAAGACGTTAGGAAAAGATAATATAATTTTTCTTAGAAGGACCCTGCAGTGTTAGTGTGAGAAAGATGAAAGAAATAGAAGAAAAACCCACTTAAAAGATAGAGAATTATCACAATAAATGGTTATAAAGTACTAATTGAATGCATAAAGAGAGAACACAATACCGACAAGAGTGAAAGCTCGAAAATAAGCACAACACTTCTTTATTAATGGCTGCCAAAGGGCTGATTGCACCACATCAACAAGCACAAGACACTGCACCATGATTATCTTCACACAAAGAAAGAGTAGCTAGTCGAGAGAGAGAGAGAGAGAGAGAGAGAGAGAGAGAGAGAGAG